>CAJHQQ010004039.1:0-33769 GCA_905132885.1 Moricandia moricandioides
TTCAACTTCATGGTGGTTCTACACTGATTTATGAGTCCAAGTAAAGCTTCTTACATCGTGATTCATTCTGGTTTTATTAGTATCAAGAAGAAATTGCCAAATCTCCAAACAGGGTAAACTAGAGTCACTTCGGTTAAAAGTGGTATAACTTCTTCATCATAACTCCTATGATCTTGATTCAACTTCAGGATGATTCTAAACTGATTTATGAGTCCAAATCAAGATTCTTACATCTTGATTCATTCTGGTTTGATAAGAATCAAGAAGAAATTGCCAAATCTCCAAACAGGGTAAACTGGAATCACTTCGGTTAAAAGTGGAATAACATCTTCATCATAACTCCTATGATCTTGCTTCAACTTCATGGTGTTTCTACACTGATTTAAGAGTCCAAATAATGCTTCTTACATCGTGATTCATTCTGGTTTTATTAGTATCAAGAAGAAATTGCCAAATCTCCAAATAGGGTAAACTGGAATCACTTCGGTTAAAACTGGTATAACTTCTTCATCATAACTCCAATGATATTGATTCAAATCCAGGGTGATTCTACACTGATTAATGAGTCCAAATCAAGATTCTTACATCTTGATTCATTCTGGGTTTATTAGTATCAAGAATAAATTGCCAAATCTCCAAACATGGTTAACTGGGATCACTTCGGTTAAAAGTGGGATAACTTCTTTATCATAAGTCCAATGATATTGATTCAACTTCAGGATGATTCTACACTGATTTATGAGTCCAAATCAAGATTATTACATCTTGATTCATTCTGGTTTGATTATAATCAAGAAGAAATTGTCAAATCTCCAAACAGGGTAAACTGGAATTACTTTGGTTAAAAGTGGAATAACATTCATCATAACTCCTATGATATTGATTCAACTTCAGGGTGATTATCCATTGATTTATGAGTCCAAATAAAGCTTCTTACAGTTTGATACATTCTGGTTTGATTAGAATCAAGAAGAAATTGCTAAATTGATGCGCCCCTAGGATGCTCTTTGGTTGATGGGAATGGATAGATCCTTGCAAGAACGAATCAGAGACTCAAGTTCTTCAAGGTTTGTGGACTGAATGGTGACACAAGAGGGATGGATGATCTCTTGATACTCCTAGATGAATAACTCGGATATGACACACCAAATTAGACACCCTTAGGTCTCTGGATATTACACACCAGACTCGACACACTTTCTAGAGAGAGAGCCGTCAAGGAGAAAAGATAACTTGTTGATTAAAAGTTGGATGAGTACAATAGGGTTTAGAGACCCATTTAAATAAAGAGAAACCAGAGAACATGATCTCTAGGGTTTCGGACATAAGCAAGAAAAGGAAACTATAGTTTAAGTTTAACATAAGCTTTAAAATGAAAATGTAAACTTCTTTAGCCTTGGACCGAGATAGGGCCTAAGTGATGTGAAGACAAGTTGTGGCCTCGTTAAAAACCTTCCTCCGGAAAACCTCATGGGACAAAACCAAAAGCAAGGAAAAGAGCACGCACCCCATGTCTTGCCTAGACACTAACTCAGCTTGATGTAGAGATGGCTTGAAGGGTGATCAAGACATCTCGGATCAGACCTTGTCCAAGACTTTCTTGTTGTGGATATGAAGTGAGTAATCCAACAACATTCTCTTTGAGCTTCTTGACTCTGGAACGAGTCATGGGACCTTCAGGAATGGCTAAAGCATCATCACCAGGCTGCTGGTGCAATGTGGCTTCATGTTGCTCATCTAGACTCTCCTTGTTCTCCTTAGTGATCCGGTCCATGATCACATCACAAATCTCCAAACATGGTAAACTGGAGTCACTTCGGTTAAAAGTGGGATAACTTCTTCATCATAACTCCAATGATATTGATTCAACTTGAGGGTGATTATCCACTGATTTATGAGTCAAAATAAAGCTTCTTACATCTTTATACATTCTGTTTTGATTAGAATCAAGAAGAAATTGCCAAATCTCCAAACAGGATAAACTGGAGTCACTTCGGTTAAAAGTGGGATAACTTCTTCATCATAACTCCTATGATCTTGATTCAACTTCAGGGTGATTTTAAACTGATTTATGAGTCCAAATAAAGATTCTTACATCTTTATTCATTATGGTTTGATTAGAATCAAGAAGAAATTGCCAAATCTCCAAACATGGTAAACTGGAATCACTTCGGAAAGTGGAATAACATCTTCATCATAACTCCTATGATATTGATTCAACTTCAGGGTGATTATCCACTGATTTATGAGTCCAAATAAAGCTTCTTACATCTTGATTCATTCTGGTTTGATTAGAATCAAGAAGAAATTGTCAAATCTCCAAACAGGGTAAATTGGAGTCACTTCGGTTAAAAGTGGGATAACTTCTTCATCATAACTCCTATGATCTTGCTTCAACTTCAGGGTGGTTCTACACTGATTTATGAGTCCAAATAAAGCTTCTTATATCGTGATTCATTCTGGTTTTATTAGTATCAAGAAGAAATTGCCAAATCTTGAAACAGGGTAAACTGGAATCACTTCGGTTAAAAGTGGAATAACTTCTTCATTAATATACCCCTAGGATGCTGCTTTGAAGTAGATGGGATAGATCCTTGTCAAAAACGAATTCTGGAACTCGAGTTCTTGCAAGGGGATGGATCGAATGGTGACACAAAGGCTATGGACGAACCCTTGATACTCCTAGGCTGCTAGCATGGATATGACACACCAAACTAGAACCCTTAAGCTCTGGATATTACACACCAGAAGTTGGATATTACACACCAACACTCCAATACTCGAAAATAACAAGCAGTAGAGAAGAAAAGAGTTTCTGAATAATGGTTGCTTGCCTCCTCTTAGGGTTTTCGAAACAAATAAATAGAGAGAGAGCCTTGTACAAGCACAAAGTCTCAAAAAAAAGGAAAAAGATTAGGGCACACGCTCCCTTTGAACCAAAAAGGAAAGTTTATGGAAAAATAAAACATAACATAAAAAGCATAGTCTAAAACTAGCATAAGGTAGTCTTGGACAGGAATCAGCACCTAGGGGATTTGTTAAGCAGCTTGAGGCCTCGTTAAAAACCTTCCTCCGGAAAACCTCGTGGGACAAAACCAAGAGCAAGGAAAAGAGCACACCCAAGTACTTGCCTAAGTACTAACTCAGCTTGATGTAGAGATAGCATGAATGGCGATTAATGTGTCTTGAACAATCAAGCCTTGTCCAAGACCTTCTTCTTGTTTCCATGATGTTCTCAGTGTCTTAGTCACCTCCTCATGGAGCTTCTTAGTTCTGGCACGAGTCATAGGACCTTCTGGAATGGCTAACTCCTCTCCTTTGGCAATCTGGTCCGTGATCACATCATCCCCTCCCTCTTGAAAAGGATTTGTCCTCAAATCTGGATCATCTGCAACAAAAGGGATCAAGTCAGTAACATTGAAGCTATTACTCACATCATACTTACCTTGGAGGTCCAGCTGGTAGGCATTGTTGCTGATCTTCTTGCTGATTTCGAATGGTCCATCAATCCGAGGCATGAGCTTTGATTTCCTCTCATTTGGGAACCTTTCCTTCCTAAGGTGTATGCAGACTTTATCTCCAACTTCAAAGACCCTTTCACGCCTATTCTTATTGGCTTGCTTGACATACTGCTTGGTCTTTTCTTCTATGTTGTGTCTAGCTTTCTCATGAAGCTGCTGCACCAATTCTGCCTTTCTTTGGCCATCAAGATTAACCCTTTCACACTCAGGTAAAGGCATTAGATCCAAAGGTGAGATGGGATTGAACCCATAAACAATTTCAAAAGGAGAATACTTGAATGCAGAATACACAGCATGATTATAAGCAAATTCACAATGTGGCAAATATTCTTCCCAAGTTTTCAAATTATTTTTGATGAATGCACGCAGAAGAGTTCCTAGTGTCCTATTAACTACTTCAGTCTGTCCATCAGTTTGTGGATGACAAGTAGTAGAGAACAACAGCTTAGTACCTAATTTAGACCAAAGAGTCTTCCAAAAGTAACTAAGAAACTTAGTGTCCCTATCTGAAACTATAGTCCTAGGCATGCCATGTAAACGAACAACCTCTTTAAAGAACAAGTTAGCAATGTGCAATGCATCATCAGTCTTATGACAAGCTACAAAGTGTGCCATCTTGGAAAACCTATCAACAATCACAAAAATCGAATCCTTTTTAGTTCTAGTTCTAGGCAAACCAACAATGAAATCCATAGAAAGGTCAGTCCAAGGATGATGGGGAATAGGTAAAGGGATGTACAAACCGTGAGATTGAACCTTGGACTTAGCCTGTTTGCACGTTTCACACCTCTCACAGATTCTTTCCACATCTCTCTTCATGTGTGGCCAAAAGAAATGATCCTGCAAAACCTTAAGAGTCTTGGCAATCCCAAAATGTCCCATTAGACTGCCTCCATGGGATTCCCTAACAAATAACTCCCTCAAAGAACAATTAGGAATGCACAATCTGTTCTCATAAAACAAATAACCTTCATGTCTAAAGTAGTGCCCTGCAGCAAGCTTCTCACATGAGTTATAGATTTCTTTAAAATCAGGATCAGATTCATACATAAGCTTAATCTGCTCAAAGCCTAAGAGCTTAGCATCAAGGGTAGTTAAGAGAACGTACCTGCGTGACAATGCATCTGCAACAACATTTTCTTTACCTTGTTTATACTTGATAACATATGGGAATGTCTCAATGAATTCAACCCACCTGGCGTGTCTCTTGCTGAGCTTAATTTGGCCTTTTAAGTACTTGAGAGACTCATGAACAGTGTGTATGACAAACTCCTTGGGCCATAGATAATGCTGCCATGTTTGTAAAGCCCTTACCAAAGCATACAACTCCTTATCATAAGTTGCATAATTTAGAGTAGCTCCTCCAAGCTTCTCACTGAAGTAAGCTATTGGCCTCCTATCCTGCATCAATACAGCACCAATTCCAATTCCTGAGGCATCACATTCTATCTCAAAAGTTTTATTAAAATCAAGAAGTATAAGAAGAGGTGATTGAGTAAGCTTCTCTTTAAGGCATTGGAAAGCCCTCTCTTGTGTTTATCCCCACTTGAATCCTACATCTTTCTTGATTACTTCAGTCAATGGTGCAGCTATAATACTGAAATCTCTCACAAAACGCCTATAGAATCCAGCTAGTCCATGAAAACTTCTCACTTCTCCTACTGTTGTTTGACTCGGCCACTCTTGTATGGCTTTGATCTTCTCTTGATCAACCTTAACTCCATCTGCACTCACAACAAAGCCTAGAAAAACCACATTATCCGAGCAGAAGGTACACTTCTTAAGGTTAGCAAACAATTTTTCCTTTCTCAAGACATCAAGAACACACCTAAGATGCTCTATATGATCATTTAAACTCTTGCTTTAAACTAGGATATCATCAAAATACACAACAACAAAGACGCCTATGAATGATCTAAGCACATGATTCATCAATCTCATGAATGTACTAGGTGCATTGGTTAGTCCAAAAGGCATAACTAACCACTCATAAAGACCATGCTTAGTTTTAAAAGCAGTTTTCCACTCATCTCCCTCCTTCATCCTAATCTGATGATATCCACTTTTCAAATCTATTTTAGAGAATATAGTTGAACCATGCAATTCATTAAGCATATCATCTAATCTAGGAATGGGATGTCGATACTTCACTGTGATATTGTTGATAGCTCTGCAATCAACACACATTCTCCAGCTACCATCCTTTTTAGGCACTAGAAGCACTGGTACAGCACATGGGCTCAAGCTCTCACGGATGTGCCCTTTTTTCATGAGTTCTTCAATCTGTTTTTGTAGTTCCTTGGTCTCCATTGGATTGGTTCTGTACGCTGGCCTATTTGGGAGTGTAGAACCAGGAACAAAGTCAATCTGATGCTCAATCCCACGCAGGGGAGGAAGACCAAAGGGGTTATCTTCTGGGAACACATCATTAAATTCCTGCAAAAGAGAAGCAAGTTCACTCGGGTATACCGGTGTAGGATCAGTTATACTAAACAAAGACTCTTTATAGATAAGCATAAGTATAGACTGATTAGAGCAGAGAGTTCTTTTAACATCACCAGGCTTGGCAAAGAAGTTATGTGCCTTGGTTTCAGCTGGTTTAAGATGATCTCTTTCTTCTTTTGGAGCTGAAACTGATCTTGCTGTACTTCCTTTGGCGTCAATGGAACCAGAGTAGTCTTCTTGCCCTTTAACAAAAAGGAATGCTTGTTGGTGAACCCATCATGGATCACACGCCTATCAGACTGCCAAGGTCTCCCCAAAAGGATATGACTAGCTTCCATGGGCAGTACATCACACAATATTTCATCCTCATACCTCCCAATGGATAATGGCACCACTACTTGCTGAGATACTTTCATCTCACCCTCTTCACTTAAACATTGCAGCCTGTAAGGTTTTGGATGCATCTGAACTTGCAAGCCAAGTTTCTGAACCATTGTCTCACTTGCTACATTGACACAGCTCCCCCCATCCACTATGAGACTGCATATCTTTCCTTGAACCAGACACCTTGTATAGAACAAATTCTCCCTTTGCTCAAGCTCCTCGGTTTTGGATTGTAAGTTCAAAGTCCTTCTTGCCACAAGCAGCTTGCCACGCACTGCTTCTTCCTCGTGCTCATCTTCTGAACTTGTTTCTTGTTCTTCCCCTAACTCTTCTGATTCGTAATCCCCATTTTCAAGCAAAACCATTGCTCTCTTGTTGGTACACTCACTAGCATAGTGTCCATGGCCTTGGCATTTGAAACACTTGACATCTCTGGACCTTGTCTTAGAAGATTCTGCCTTGTCTTTCCCTTTGTAGTCAGTGCTAGTCTTGGCTTCTTCTTTCTGATATGACTTGCTCTCCTTCTGATAACTCGGCTTCTCTTCTTTGGAACCGTGGAACCTTGATGTTCCATGCCCAGACCTTGAGTGTCCCTTTCTCTTGAGTTGTTGTTCAACCAGAATGGCTTTATGCAGCATCTCCTCAAGCTCTACATAGTGCTGCATCTCCACATTATCTTGTATCTCACGGTTTAGACCACACAGAAATCTTGTCATTGTGGCTTCTCTATCTTCTGATATATTAGCCCTCAGCATGAGTAACTCCATCTCTTGGTGATATTCTTCTACAGATCTTGAGCCTTGGGTGAGTTTTCTGAGTCTGTGATGAAGATCTCTATGGTAATGACTTGGAACAAATCTCTTGCGCATAATAGCCTTCATCTCAAGCCATGTCTCAACTGGTTCTTCACCATTCCTTCTTCTGCTTGTAACATACTGATCCCACCAGCTTAGAGCATAATCATAGAACTCAGTAGCAGCTATCTGGATCTTCCTTTGGTTGGTGTACTGCTTACATTGAAAGACTAGCTCTATCTTCTTCTCCCATTCAAGATAAGCATCAGGATCGGCTTTACCATGGAAAGGAGGTATCTTGATCTTTAATCCAGCAAGCTCATCTCTCTGATTCATCCTTCCTTCTGGCCCACGCCTCTGCCTTCTTTGGCTTTGCCTAGATGCTGAACTGTAGTGTTCATAATAGTTATCAGTTTCTTCTGAGCCACCATGTTCTGATCGCCTATTGTGGTTCCTTCTTCTCTGGTTTTGCCTCTGATCAGCAGCTTGTGGTTGGTATTCTTCTCTGAAAGCTTCAAGTCTTTTATCTAACAACTTTTCCATCCTTTTTGTCATGGCTTCCAGCAGCAGTTTATGTTCCATTCTTACTCCTTCTTCTTCAGACTCGTCCCCCATTGTACCTGATGCAGAACAACACTAGAAAAGTAAGTTGTTCTTTTTTTCTTTTTTTTTCTGTAAAAATTAAAAGAGAAATAAAACAAGTTGTAACTTCTTCAACAAGGATCCAAAAGCAGAAACAGAGTCAAAGAACCCTAGCTAATCAGATTTCAACCTAAGAACACAAATCTACTCTAAAACAGAGAAAGATGAAAAGATTTAAAATAACTAATGATCAGAACAACAGATCTCACGATTTCAGCCTCAGAAATAAAACCTAGTTGATCAAACACAAAATATTATGAAAATTCAAGAGAGATAAAAGGAAAAACAACAACTTCCCTACTCCAAAGTGCTCTGATACCACATAATATACCCCTAGGATGCTGCTTTGAAGTAGATGGGATAGATCCTTGTCAAAAACGAATTCTGGAACTCGAGTTTTTGCAAGGGGATGGATCGAATGGTGACACAAAGGCTATGGACGAACCCTTGATACTCCTAGGCTTCTAGCATGGATATGACACACCAAACTAGAACCCTTAAGCTCTGGATATTACACACCAGAAGTTGGATATTACACACCAACACTCCAATACTCGAAAATAACAAGCAGTAGAGAAGAAAAGAGTTTCTGAATAATGGTTGCTTGCCTCCTCTTAGGGTTTTCGAAACAAATAAATAGAGAGAGAGCCTTGTACAAGCACAAAGTCTCAAAAAAAAAGGAAAAAGATTAGGGCACACGCTCCCTTTGAACCAAAAAGGAAAGTTTATGGAAAAATAAAACATAACATAAAAAGCATAGTCTAAAACTAGCATAAGGTAGTCTTGGACAGGAATCAGCACCTAGGGGATTTGTTAAGCAGCTTGAGGCCTCGTTAAAAACCTTCCTCCGGAAAACCTCGTGGGACAAAACCAAGAGCAAGGAAAAGAGCACACCCAAGTACTTGCCTAAGTACTAACTCAGCTTGATGTAGAGATAGCATGAATGGCGATTAATATGTCTTGAACAATCAAGCCTTGTCCAAGACCTTCTTCTTCTTTCCATGATGTTCTCAGTGTCTTAGTCACCTCCTCATGGAGCTTCTTAGTTCTGGCACGAGTCATAGGACCTTCTGGAATGGCTAACTCCTCTTCTTTGGCAATCTGGTCCATGATCACATCATTCATCATAACTCCAGTGATATTGATTTAACTTCAGAATGATTCGCAACAGATTTATGAGTCAAAATCAAGATTCTTACATCTTGATTCATTCTGATTTGATTAGAATCAAGAAGAAATTGCCAAATCTCCAAACAGGGTAAACTGGATTCACTTCGGTTAAAAGTGGGATAACTTCTTCATCATTACTCCTATGATCTTGATTCAACTTCAGGTTATTCTAAACTGACTTATGAGTCCAAATCAAGATTATTACAACGTGATTCATTCTGGTTTTATTAGTATCAAGAGGAAATTGCCAAATCTCAAAATAGGGCATACTGGAATCACTTCGGTTAAAAGTGGGATAACTTCTTCATCATAACTCCTATGATCTTGATTCAACTTCAGGATGATTCTACACTGATTTATGAGTCCAAATCAAGATTCTTACATCTTTATTCATTCTGGATTTATTAGTATCAAGAATAAATTGCTAAATCTCCAAACAGGGTTAACTGGGATCACTTCGGTTAAAAGTGGGATAACTTCTTTATCATAGGTCCAATGATATTGATTCAACTTCAGGATGATTCTACACTGATTTATGAGTCCAAATCAAGATTATTAGATCTTGATTCATTCTGGTTTGATTAGAATCAAGAAGAAATGGTCAAATCTCCAAACAGGGTAAACTGGAATTACTTCGGTTAAAAGTGGAATAACATTCATCATAACTCCTATGATATTGTTTCAACTTCAGGGTGATTATACACTGATTTATGAGTCCAAATAAAGCTTCTTACAGTTTGATACATTCTGGTTTGATTAGAATCAAGAAGAAATTGCTAAATTGATGCGCCCCTAGGATGCTCTTTGGTTGATGGGAATGGATAGATCCTTGCAAGAACGAATCAGAGACTCAAGTTCTTCAAGGTTTGTGGACTGAATGGTGACACAAGAGGGATGGATGATCTCTTGATACTCCTAGATGAATAACTCGGATATGACACACCAAATTAGACACCCTTAGGTCTCTGGATATTACACACCAGACTCGACACACTTTCTAGAGAGAGAGCCGTCAAGGAGAAAAGATAACTTGTTGATTAAAATTTGGATGAGTACAATAGGGTTTAGAGACCCATTTAAATAAGGAGAAACCAGAGAACATGCTCTCTAGGGTTTCGGACATAAGCAAGAAAAGGAAACTATAGTTTAAGTTTAACATAAGCTTTAAAATGAAATGAAAATGTAAACTTCTTTAGCCTTGGACCGAGATAGAGCCTAAGTGATGTGAAGACAAGTTGTGGCCTCGTTAAAAACCTTCCTCAGGAAAACCTCATGGGACAAAACCAAAAGCAAGGAAAAGCGCACGCACCCCATGTCTTGCCTAGACACTAACTCAGCTTGATGTAGAGATGGCTTGAATGGTGATCAAGACATCTCGGATCAGACCTTGTCCAAGACTTTCTTGTTGTGGATGTGAAGTGAGTAATCCAACAACATTCTCTTTGAGCTTCTTGACTCTGGAACGAGTCATGGGACCTTCAGGAATGGCTAAAGCATCATCACCAAGCTGCTGGTGCAATGTGGCTTCATGTTGCTCATCTAGACTCTCCTTGTTCTCCTTAGTGATCCGGTCCATGATCACATCAATTCTTATTCTTGGTTTCCCTTTGTTTAGTATTATCCTAGATATTTGTCTACTCTATTTATGTGCTGGTTCCAGGAACCTAAACAAGCAAGTTGAAACATGAAGGTGCACTTCTTCAAGTTGGCATAAAGCTTTTCATTCCTTAAAACATTCAGGACAGCCCTAAGATGATCTAGATGTTCTTGATGGCTTTGATCTTCTCCTCATCGGCCAGTCCTTGACGGCTTTGATCTTCTCCTCATCGACCTTAACTCCATCTGCACTCACAACAAAGCCTAGGAAAACCAAGTTATCCGTGCAAAAGGTGCACTTCTTCAAGTTGGCATAAAGCTTTTCATTCCTTAAAACATTCAGGACAGCCCTAAGATGATCTAGATGTTCTTCTAAGTTCTTGCTATATACTAAGATGTCATCAAAGTATACTACAACAAAAATGCCTATGAATGATCTAAAAACATGATTCATTAACCTCATGAATGTACTAGGTGCATTGGTTAATCCAAATGGCATAACTAACCACTCATATAATCCATGTTTAGTTTTGAATGCAGTCTTCCATTCATCTCCTTCTTTCATCCTAATCTGATGATAACCACTTTTTAAATCTATCTTAGAAAAGATGCAAGAACCATGTAATTCATCAAGCATATCATCAAGTCTAGGGATAGGGTGGCAATACTTCACTGTGATGTTGTTGATTGATCTACAATCAACACACATACGCCATGTACCATCTTTCTTAGGCACTAGGAGCACTGGTACAGCACATGGGCTCAAACTCTCTCGGATATAGCCCTTCTCCATGAGTTCATCTACTTGTCTTTGCAACTCCTTGGTCTCAACCGGGTTGGTTCTGTATGCTGGACGGTTTGGAAGTGTAGATCCTGGAACAAAGTCTATCTGGTGCTCAATCCCTCTCAAAGGTGGTAAACCAATGGGATTGTCTTCTGGAAATACATCTTGAAACTCCTGCAAAAGAGAAACCATTTCACTCGGATACACCGGTTTAGAATCTGTTAAGTTCAAAAGAGCTTCCTTAAACACAAGTAAGATAGCAGATTGTTTAGAGTGGAGAGTTCTTTTGATATCACCCATGTTAGCATATAAGTTTGGCTGCTTAGTTCCAGCCGGTTTTAGATCAATCTCCTTTCTCTTTTGGAGTTGAATCTGATCTTGTTGTACTTCCTTGGGTGTCAAGGGAACCAGGGTGGTCTTGCGTCCCTTGAACTCAAAGGAGTGCTTGTTGGTGAAGCCATCATGGATAACTCGGCGATCAGATTGCCAAGGTCTTCCAAGAAGTATGTGACCAGCTTCCATAGGCAACACATCACACAAGAGTTCATCTTCATATCTCCCAATGGCTAAGGGAATAAGGACTTGACTTGAAACCTTCATGGTGCCTTCTTCATTCAGCCATTGTAACCAGTAAGGTTTGGGATGTTTCTGAACCTTCAATCCCAACTTCTTGACCATGGTTTCACTCGCAGCATTCACACAACTACCTC
This sequence comes from Moricandia moricandioides, assembly GCA_905132885.1. NCBI lineage: Eukaryota > Viridiplantae > Streptophyta > Magnoliopsida > Brassicales > Brassicaceae > Moricandia > Moricandia moricandioides. Next base: position 12,047 of record CAJHQQ010004039.1, read on the forward strand.
CATCAACAATGAGGCTGCACACCTTTCCTTGGACCAAGCACCGGGTGTAGAAGAGGTTCTCACGTTGCTCTAGCTCCTCAGCCTTGTTTTGCAAGCTTAGAAGCCTTCTTGCTACTAAAAGCTTCCCATGGACTGGTCCTTCTTCATGTTCTTCTTCAGTGTCTTCTTGGTCAGACTCGGTGTTGTCATCTTCTGAGGCATACTCTCCATCTTCCAGCAAGATCATGACTCTCTTGTTGGTACATTCATTGGCATAATGTCCTCTTCCTTGGCACTTGAAACACTTGACATCACGAGCTCTGGAACTAGAAGCTTCAACCTTGCCTTTGCCCTTGTCAAGAGCACTGTTTGGTTTGGTCTCTTCTCTTGGATAGGACTTGTGATCCTTCTGGAACGGTTTAGACTCCTTAGGGTAAGGTGACTTCTCTTCCTTGGTGTTGTGGAACCGGTTAGAGCCATTGTGGTTGCGTGAATGTCCCTTCCTCTTGAGATGTTGCTCCACAAGAATAGCCTTGTGTAGCATCTCTTCAAGCTCCACATAATGTTGCATCTGAACATTGTCTTGTATCTCTCGGTTTAAACCACATATGAACCTTGACATGGTTTCTTCTCTATCTTCTGATATGCTAGCTCTTAGCATGAGTAACTCCATCTCCTGGTAATACTCCTCCACTGATCTTGATCCTTGGGTAAGTTTCCTGAGCCGGTGGTGCAAGTCTCTGTGGTAATGACTTGGAACAAACCTCTTGCGCATGATAGACTTCATCTCGGTCCAAGTCTCAACTGGTTCCTCTCCATTCCTCCTACGAGTTGTGATGTACTGATCCCACCAACTTAGAGCATAGTCATAGAACTCAGTGGCAGCAATCTGAATCTTCTTGTGGTTTGTGTACTGCTTACACTGAAAGACTAACTCAATCTTCTTCTCCCACTCAAGGTAGGCATCCGGATCAGCTTTGCCATGGAATGGGGGTATCTTGATCTTCAAACCAGAAAGCTCTTCTCCCTGGTTCATCCTTCTCTCTTGGACACGCCTAGGTCTTCTTGAGGATGAACTGAGGTGTTCATACTCATTGTCAGTCTCCTCATAACCATCATGCTCTTGGCGAGTTGCATGAGGTCTCTCTTCTCTCCTAGTCTCTCGGTTTGGCAATTGACTAGTTGCTCTCCTGATGTCTTCTCTGAGCTCTCTTCGGATGTCATTGAGGTTGGTCCTCATCATCTCGGTCATGGTTGCCAACATGTTCTGGTTAAGTTGAGTCGTCATAGCCTCCATGAGAAGCTTGTTCTTCCTGACGAGTGCTGCTTCTTCTTCAGACTCGGATCCCATGCTTCCTGCACAAAGGTAAACAAATTAACCAGTAAAAGGTTTCTAGGTAACAAGATAAGCAAAAAGGAAAAAACAAAAAATCAAGCTTGTTTTGCAAGACAAAAGCAAAAGGAAAAATCCGCTAGGTAAAAAGGAAAAGGGTTCCAGCAAAAAGGAAAAACCTCTAAACTTTTTCTATTCTTCTCTAAGGTTTTCTAGCACCCTAACAACCTTAATCTACTCGTGTTCAAGGTGATTAACAAGTTAAACAGATGAACAAAGTGATCTACGAAGGTAAGACATGCGGGTAGGGTTTCTCTCTCTCTAGGGCTTCCGCAAAAGCCAAAAAAGGAAAGTTTAAGAATCCTTGTCTAATCTCTTATGAAACTCGAGCAGCCCTAAACAGATTAGTTCTACTGCTTATTCAAGGTGATAGAGATGAAACACGGATGAAACAAAAAGAAACAAGAGAGAAAACGAGTACTTCCCAACCAAAGTTGCTCTGATACCACTTGATGCGCCCCTAGGATGCTCTTTGGTTGATGGGAATGGATAGATCCTTGCAAGAACGAATCAGAGACTCAAGTTCTTCAAGGTTTGTGGACTGAATGGTGACACAAGAGGGATGGATGATCTCTTGATACTCCTAGATGAATAACTCGGATATGACTCACCAAATTAGACACCCTTAGGTCTCTGGATATTACACACCAGATTCGACACACTTTCTAGAGAGAGAGCCGTCAAGGAGAAAAGATAACTTTTTGATTAAAAGTTGGATGAGTACAATAGGGTTTAGAGACCCATTTAAATAAGGAGAAACAAGAGAACATGCTCTCTAGGGTTTTGGACATAAGCAAGAAAAGGAAACTATAGTTTAAGTTTAACATAAGCTTTAAAATGAAATGAAAATGTAAACTTCTTTAGCCTTGGACCGAGATAGGGCCTAAGTGATGTGAAGACAAGTTGTGGCCTCGTTAAAAACCTTCCTCCGGAAAACCTCATGGGACAAAACCAAAAGCAAGGAAAAGAGCACGCACCCCATGATTTGCCTAGACACTAACTCAGCTTGATGTAGAGATGGCTTGAATGGTGATCAAGACATCTCGGATCAGACCTTGTCCAAGACTTTCTTGTTGTGGATGTGAAGTGAGTAATCCAACAACATTGTCTTTGAGCTTCTTGACTCTGGAACGAGTCATGGGACCTTCAGGAATGGCTAAAGCATCATCACCAAGCTGCTGGTGCAATGTGGCTTCATGTTGCTCATCTAGACTCTCCTTGTTCTCCTTAGTGATCCGGTCCATGATCACATCATCCAGAAACAAGCTCAAGAACATGAAGAACAGCAAGAGAGAAGAGAAATTTCGTGGGAGAGAGAGAGAGAGAGAGAGAGAGAGAGAGAGAGAGAGAGAGAGAGAGAGAGAGAGAGAGAGAATGGAGAAGTGAATTATTATTATTCAACTTGCTTGTTTAGGTTCCTGGAACCAGCACATAAATAGAGTAGACAAATATATAGGATAATACTAAACAAAGGGAAACCAAGAATAAGAATTGATGTGATCATGGACCGGATCACTAAGGAGAACAAGGAGAGTCTAGATGAGCCACATGAAGCCACATTGCACCAGCAACCTGGTGATGATGCTCTAGCCATTCCTGAAGGTCCCATGACTCGTTCCAGAGTTAAGAAGCTTAAAGAGAATGTTTTTGGATTACTCACTTCACATCCACAACAAGAAAGTCTTGGACAAGGTCTGATCCCAGATGTCTTGATCACCATTCAAGCCATCTCTACATCAAGCTGAGTTAGTGTCTAGGCAAGACATGGGATGCGTGCTCTTTTCCTTGCTTTTGGTTTTGTCCCATGAGGTTTTCCGGAGGAAGGTTTTTAACGAGGCCACAACTTGCTTCACATCACTTAGGCCCTATCTCGGTCCAAGACTAAAAGAAGTTTACATTTTATTTCATTTTAAAGCTTATGTTAAACTTAAACTATAGTTTCCTTTTTTGCTTATTGTCGAAACCCTAGAGAGCATGTTCTCTGGTTTCTCCTTATTTAAATGGGTCTCTAAACCCTATTGTACTCATCCATCTTTTAATCTAACAAGTTATCTTTTCTCCTTGACGGCTCTCTCTCTAGAAAGTGTGTCGAGTCTGGTGTGTAATATCCAGAGACCTAAGGGTGTCTAATTTGGTGTGTCATATCCGAGTTATTCATCTAGGAGTATCAAGAGATCATCCATCCCCCTTGTGTCACCATTCAATCCACAAAACTTGAAGAACTTGAGTCCCTGATTCGTTCTTGCAAGGATCTATCCATTCCCATCAACCAGAGAGCATCCTAGGGACGCATCAAGTGGTATCAGAGCAACTTTTGTTGGGAAGTACTCGTTTTCTCTCTTGTTTCTTTTTGTTTCATCCGTGTTTCATCTCTATCATCTTGAATAAGCAGTAGAACTAATATGATTAGGGCTGCTCGAGATTCATAATAGATTAGACAAGGATTCATAAACTTTCCTTTTTTGGTTTTTGCGGAAGCCCTAGAGAGAGAGAAACCCTAGCCGCATGTCTTACCCTTGTCGATCACCTTGTTCATCTGTTTAACTTGTTTATCACCTTGAACACGAGTAGATTAAGGTTTTTAGGGTGCTAGAAAACCTTAGAAAAGATTTGGAAAAGTTTAGAGGTTTTTTCCTTTTTGCTTGAACTCTTTTCCTTTTAACCTAGCCGATTTCTCCTTTTTGCTTTTGTCTTGCAAAACAAGCTTGTTTTCTTTTTCCTTTTTGCTTGTCTTGTTACCTAGAAACCTTTTACTGGTTATTTTGTTTACCTTTGTGCAGGAAGCATGGGCTCCGAGTCTGAAGAAGAAGCTGCACTCGTCAGGAACAACAAGCTTCTCATGGAGGCTATGACAAATCAAATCAACCAGAACATGTTGGCAACCATGACCGAGATGATGAGGACCAACCTCAATGACATCCGGAGAGAGCTCAGAGAAGACATCAGGAGAGCTACTAGTCAAGTGCCAAACCGAGAGACTAGGAGAGAAGAGAGACCTCATGCAACTCGCCAAGAGCATGATGGTTATGAGGAGACTGACAATGACTATGAGCACCTCAGTTCATCCTCAAGAAGACCTAGGCGTGTCCAAGAGAGAAGGATGAACCAGGGAGATGAGCTTGCTGGTTTGAAGATCAAGATACCCCCATTCCATGGCAAAGCTGATCCGGATGCCTACCTTGAGTGGGAGAAAAAGATAGAGTTAGTCTTTCAGTGTAAGCAGTACACAAACCACAAGAAGATTCAGATTGCTGCCACTGAGTTCTATGACTATGCTTTAAGTTGGTGGGATCAGTACATCACAACTCGTAGGAGGAATGGAGAGGAACCAGTTGAGACTTGGACAGAGATGAAGTCTATCATGCGCAAGAGGTTTGTTCCAAGCCATTACCACAGAGACTTGCACCACCGGCTGAGGAAACTTACCCAAGGATCAAGATCAGTGGAGGAGTATTACCAGGAGATGGAGTTACTCATGCTGAGGGCTAGCATATCAGAAGATAGAGAAGCAACCATGTCAAGGTTCCTTTGTGGTTTAAACCGAGAGATACAAGACAATGTTGAGATGCAACATTATGTGGAGCTTGAAGAGATGCTACACAAGGCTATTCTTGTGGAGCAACAGCTCAAGAGGAGGGGACATTCACGCAACCAATATGGCTCTAACCGGTTACACAACACCGAGGAAGAGAAGTCACCTTATCCTAAGGAGTCTAAACCGTTCCAGAAGGATAACAAGTCATATCCAAGAGAAGAGACCAAACCAAGCAGTGCTTTTGACAAGGGCAAAGGCAAGGTTGAAGCTTTTAGTTCCAGAGCTCGTGATGTCAAGTGTTTCAAGTGCCAAGGAAGAGATCATCCATCCCTCTTCTGTCACAATTCAATCCACAAACCTTGAAGAACTTGAGTCCCTGATTCGTTCTTGCAAGGATCTATCCATTCCCAACAACCAGAGAGCATCCTAGGAACGCATCAATCTCCTTCTTCTTTTGGAGTTGAATCTGATCTTGTTGTACTTCCTTTGGTGTCAAGGGAACCAGGGTGGTCTTGCGTCCCTTGAACTCAAAGGAGTGCTTGTTGGTGAAGCCATCATGGATAACTCGGCGATCAGATTGCCAAGGTCTTCCAAGAAGTATGTGACCAGCTTGCATACGCAACACATCACACAAGACTTCATCTTCATATCTCCCAATGGCTAAGGGAATAAGAACTTGACTTGAAACCTTCATGGTGCCTTCTTCATTCAGCCATTGTAACCGGTAAGGCTTGGGATGTTTCTGAACCTTCAATCCCAACTTCTGGACCATTGTTTCACTCGCAGCATTCACACAACTACCTGCATCAACAATGAGGCTGCACACTTTTCCTTGGACCAAGCACCGGGTGCAGAAGAGGTTCTCACGTTGCTCTAGCTCCTCAGCCTTGTTTTGCAAGGTTAGAAGCCTTCTTGCTACTAAAAGCTTCCCCTGGACTGGTCTTTCTTCATGTTCTTCTTCAGTGTCTTCTTGGTCAGACTCGGTGTTGTCATCTTCTGAGGCATACTCTCCATTTTCCAGCAAGATCATGACTCTCTTGTTGGTACATTCATTGGCATAATGACATCTTAGTATATAGCAAGAACTTAGAAGAACATCTAGATCATCTTAGGGCTGTCCTGAATGTTTTAAGGAATGAAAATCTTTATGCCAACTTGAAGAAGTGCACCTTTTGCACAGATAACTTGGTTTTCCTAGGTTTTGTTGTGAGTGCAGATGGAGTTAAGGTCGATGAGGAGAAGATCAAAGCCATCAAAGACTGGCCAAGTCCAACCACAGTAGGAGAAGTGAGGAGTTTCCATGGGCTTGCTGGGTTCTATAGGCGATTTGTGAGAGACTTTAGCACCATTGCAGCTCCCTTGACTGAAGTGATAAAGAAGGATGTTGGATTCAAGTGGGGAGAAGCACAAGAGAAGGCTTTCCAGAGCCTAAAAGAGAAGCTTACTCAATCACCTCTCCTTATGCTTCCTGATTTTACTAAAACATTTGAAATAGAATGTGATGCCTCAGGAATTGGAATTGGTGCTGTGTTGATGCAGGATAGGAAACCTATAGCATACTTCAGTGAGAAGCTTGGAGGAGCCACTCTCAACTATGCAACCTATGACAAAGAACTATATGCCTTGGTGAGGGCATTACAAACGTGGCAACACTACTTGTGGCCCAAGGAGTTTGTCATACACACTGATCATGAGTCCCTAAAGTATCTAAAAGGGCAGAGTAAGCTTAGCAAGAGACACGCAAGGTGGGTTGAGTTCATTGAGACATTCCCGTACGTGATCAAATATAAACAAGGTAAGGAGAATGTAGTTGCTGATGCACTATCTCGGAGTTATGTTCTCTTGACCACCCTAGATGCTAAGTTGCTTGGGTTTGAGCAGATAAAGGATATGTATGATACTGACCATGATTTCAAGGAAGCCTATGCTTCTTGTGCTAAGTTTGCTGCAGGGCATTACTTTAGACAAGAAGGCTACTTGTTTTATGACAATAGACTGTGTGTGCCTAACTGCTCTTTGAGAGATCTTTTTGTCAGGGAATCCCATGGGGGCAGTCTAATGAGACACTTTGGGATTGCCAAGACCTTAAAAGTTTTACAGGATCACTTCTATTGGCCGCACATGAAGAGATATGTGGAAAGAATCTGTGGGAGGTGTGCTACTTGCAAGCATGCCAAGTCCCAAGTCCAATCCCAGGGTTTGTATACTCCCTTACCCATTCCACACCATCCCTGGAATGACATTTCCATGGACTTTATTGTTGGTTTACCTAGGACTAGAACAGGAAAGGATTCAATCTTTGTGGTTGTTGATAGGTTCTCTAAGCTGGCACATTTCATAGCATGTCATAAAACTGATGATGCATTGCACGTTGCTAACTTGTTCTTTAAAGAGGTTGTTCGTTTGCATGGCATGCCTAGGACTATAGTTTCTGATAGGGACACTAAGTTTCTTAGTTACTTCTGGAAGACACTTTGGTCTAAGCTAGGCACTAAACTGTTGTTTTCTACTACATGTCATCCACAAACTGATGGACAAACTGAAGTATTTAATAGAACCTTAGGAACACTCCTGCGTGCATTCATTAAAAAGAACTTAAGGACATGGGAGAGTACTTACCACACTGTGAATTTGCATACAATCATGCTATGCATTCTGCTTCTAAGTATTCACCTTTTGAGATTGTTTATGGGTTCAATCCCACCTCTCCTTTGGATCTAATGCCTTTACCTGAGTGTGAAAGGATCAGTCTAGATGGCAAGAAGAAATCAGAGATGGTCCAACGGATCCATGAGAAGGCTAGACAAAACATTGAGCAGAAGACCAAGCTTTATGAGAAGCAAGCTAACAAGGGGAGACGTGTGAGAACCTTTGAAGTTGGTGACCAAGTTTGGTTGCACCTGAGGAAGGATAGGTTCCCCAACGAGAGGAATTCCAAGCTGATGCCAAGGGTTGATGGACCCTTCGAGATCATCCACAAGATCAATGACAATGCCTACAAACTTGATCTCCAAGGTAAGTATGATGTATCAAATAGCTTCAATGTCACTGACTTGGCTCCCTTTGCTGTAGATGAACCTGATTTGAGGACAAATCCTTTTCAAGAGGGAGGGGATGATGTGATCATGGACCGGATCACTAAGGAGAACAAGGAGAGTCTAGATGAGCCACATGAAGCCACATTGCACCAGCAACCTGGTGATGATGCTCTAGCCATTCCTGAAGGTCCCACAACTCGTTCCAGAGTCAAGAAGCTTAAAGAGAATGTTGTTGGATTACTCACTTCACATCCACAACAAGAAAGTCTTGGACAAGGTCTGATCCGAGATGTCTTGATCACCATTCAAGCCATCTCTACATCAAGCTGAGTTAGTGTCTAGGAAAGACATGGGGTGCGTGCTCTTTTCCTTGCTTTTGGTTTTGTCCCATGAGGTTTTCCGGAGGAAGGTTTTTAACGAGGCCACAACTTGTCTTCACATCACTTAGGCCCTATCTCGGTCCAAGACTAAAAGAAGTTTACATTTTATTTCATTTTAAAGCTTATGTTAAACTTAAACTATAGTTTCCATTTTTGCTTATTGTCGAAACCCTAGAGAGCATGTTCTCTGGTTTCTCCTTATTTAAATGGGTCTCTAAACCCTATTGTACTCATCCATCTTTTAATCAACAAGTTATATTTTCTCCTTGACGGCTCTCTCTCTAGAAAGTGTGTCGAGTCTGGTGTGTAATATCCAGAGACCTAAGGGTGTCTAATTTGGTGTGTCATATCCGAGTTATTCATCTAGGAGTATCTAGAGATCATCCATCCCTCTTGTGTCACCATTCAATCCACAAACCCTGAAGAACTTGAGTCCCTGATTCGTTCTTGCAAGGATCTATCCATTCCCATCAACCAGAGAGCATCCTAGGGACGCATCAAGAATAAACAATGTAGGAACAGTCCAACTGTCTTGGGCAGGACCACCAGACTGAGCAAGCAGGACTGTCTTGGGCAGGACCACCAGACTGAGCTAGCAGGACCACCAGACTGAAAGTGACCTCTCCCAACTGTTGTCTGGGCAATTTGAACTTAGTTTCACATGTGAACCAGCTTCCCCAACGTTCCTCTTGTTCAGGCAAGCTCAGATAAGTCTTCTTGGTTTATTCTCATCCAACTCTCCACTTCCTTTGCTTGCAAGTCACGTTGGATCACTTAGGTTGTACGGACAGCCTTGACTTCCAAGTTATCTTGAATCCTTGTTTAATCTGAACCATTTGATTTCCTCTTGCTTTTTATTGCTTCATCTCAACACTCCCCCTCAAGCTTGACCATAGGGACTAGTCAAGCTTGGAAACCATGAAGCATTCCCTCATTAAAACCTTTAGCTTAGAAAAACCACTTGGGAGAAAACTCACAGACCTTTGTGCTTGCTGCTTTGGTGAAGATATCGGCCAACTGGTCTTCACTTCTAGTGTAGAAAGGCAATATAATTTGCTGCTCCACAGCTTGTCTAACTTTATGACAATCCACCTCAATGTGCTTAGTCCTCTCATGGAACACACTGTTGGATGCTATATGAATGGCAGCCTGGTTGTCACAGTGCATGGTGATGGGAGTTGTAGTCTCAATCCCCAAGTCTCTTAGCAGGTTTCTGATCCAGGTAAGCTCACTAGTAAGCTTTCTCATTGCTCTATATTCTGCTTCAGCACTTGAGCATGATACTATCTTCTGCTTCTTGCTCTTCCAGGTGACTAAATTTCCTCCAATAAAAGTACAATAGCCTGTTGTAGACCTCCTGTCCACTCTATCACCAGCGCAATCTGCATCACAGTACCCCACAATCTCTGTGCTTCCATTGCAAGCCATCCACACACCTTGACCAGGAGCTTCTCTCAATTATCTCAAGATCCTTTCCACCATATTCCAGTGATGAACTTTAGGTATTTGCATGTGTTGACTGACTTGGTTCACAGCAAAACACACATCTGGTCGAGTAATGGTCAGATATATGAGCTTTCCCACCATCCTCCTGTACTTCTTAACATCTTCAAATGGAGTATCCTCATACTCCCCCTCTCGTAGTACCTTGTAGCCTTCTTCCAATGGTGTCTTGGCCTGTCTCCCTCCAAGGTTTCCTGCCTCATTTAGAAGATCAAGTGTGTACTTCCTTTGGGATATGAAGAGCCCCTCTTTAGAGCGGCATATTTCAATCCCTAGGAAGTACTTCAACTCTCCCAAATCTTTGATGTCAAATGTAGATTTAAGAAAAGTCTTAGTTGAGAGGATACCTTCCTTGTCACTACCAGTGATGATAATGTCATCTACATAAATGAGAATGACAATAATCCCTTGTGTGCTGGTCAGTGTGAAGAGAGTGTGATCAGCCTCTGGTTTGACAAATCCTCTTCCATTTAGAGTTGAGCTTAACTTATGGTACCATGCTCTTGGAGATTGCTTCAAGCCATAGATAGCCTTCTTTAGCCTTAATACATTTCCTGGTTTTACCATGTCTTCTAGACCAGGTGGTGGTCGCATGTATACCTCATCTTCTAATTCACCTTGTAAGAAAGCATTCTTGACATCCATTTGCCATAAGTCCAATTCCAAGTTGACTGCCAATGAGATCACAATCCTTATGGTGTGAAACTTGGCTACTGGTGCAAATGTATCAAGGTAATCTTCTCCATAGACCTGAGTAAAGCCTCTTGCAACTAATCTTGTCTTTTTCCTTTCTGGTTTTCCATTTGCTAGGTACTTGATTGTGAAGAGTAGACGACTTGTCACTGCTTTCTTGCCTTTGGGAAGCTCAGCTTCATACCAAGTATCATTTTTGATCATAGCATTGATCTCATCTCCAACTGAGTTTTTCCATTCTTCATCCTCCATTGCTTCTTCATAAGATCTTGGGACATATTCCTGGTCCAACTCCATAATGAAAGCTTGATGTTCTTTTGGATATTGAGCTAGAGAACAAACTGCACTAATTGGATGAGCTTCTGCTTTTGCATTGAAGTACACCCTTGTGTTGATCCAATTTGATGTTGGTCTCTTGATCCTTGTACTCCTTCTCAAAGGTTGTATCTGATCAGATTCTTCCTCCTCATCTAATTGGGTTTCATCTTGTGGTTGAACTTCAGTAGCTGATGGCATCTCATCTTGATCATGAGCTACTGAGTCTTCAGATTGCTGCTCTTGTTCCTCAGGTTGAGTTGTTTCACTGCCCCCCTCATGATCAGGATGAGTAACTTCAGTATTTTCCTCATCTTCAGTAGTATCATGAACTGGTGTATTCTTGATTCCCTCAGGTTCTGTTGGTAAGTGGATGCCAAGATTCTCTAAAATTACTCTCAAGTTGTTGGCTCTATCTGAGGAAGACTGAGAGAGGTCCTTGATATCATCCCAACTCCTCTCATCATAGTGACCTCTAGACTCCACAAACTTAACATCCCTAGAGATCAGAACCTTTCTTGTCTCTGGTACATAGCATTTGTAGCCTTTTTGAGTTGGAGAGTATCCAATAAACATGGCCTTTGTGCTTTTAGCCTTTAGCTTGTTCCTCAGTTCACCTGGAATCAAAACAAAACACACACACCCAAACACACGCAAATGGTCTATAGATGGTCTGGTTTTGTTGAGTACCTCATAAGGTGATATATCACTGAGCCCTTTTGTAGGAATCCTGTTGATTAAGTAAGAGGCAGTCACAACTGCATAACCCCAAAAATGTTTAGGAACATTCATATGGAACATCATGCTTCTGGCCACTTCCATTAGATGTCGATTTTTCCTCTCAGCCACACCATTTTATTGAGGTGTGTAGGGACAACTAGTTTGATGGATGATTCTTGTGCTGCAAGGTGTTGCTTGAAGATTGTGCTTGTGTATTCTCCTCTATTATCTGATCTAAATATTTTGATCTTGGCATTAAAGTGGTTAGCAATATAGCTTTGAAAATTTTTAAATGCTTCTAGCACCCTATCCTTAGACTTCAATAAGGTTAACCATGTGTACTTAGATTTTTCATCTATAAAAGTCACAAAGTACTTATGTTGTCCTCTAGATGCACAAGGGGCTGTCCAAACATCAGAATGAATAAGATCAAAGCAATTATCATAGATAGTCATTGATTTAGGAAACACAGACCTGTAATGTTTTACTAGAATACAAGCTTCACAATCACTTTTAAAAGAAACACTAGGCAACATGATGTTCAAGGCGCGAGAATGAGGGTGTCCTAATCTAGCATGCCATATTACATCTTTAGGTAATTAAGAAACATAGTTTAAAGCACAAGATAAATTAGAAGCTAGCAGGGTGTCCTCAAGCAAGTACAAGTCTCCCTTGGTTCCACCTTTGCCAAGAAACTTACTAGTCTCAATATCCTGAAAATACACTTCATTAGGGGTGAAAGTAACATGACAATTTAAATCAGTAGTGGCCTTTCTAACAGACAGAAGGTTAGAAGCAAAGGTTGGCATATAGAAAGCTTTAGACACCTTATCAAACAGTTTTAAATCACCTACACCTTTTATAGGAACTCTATCACCATTAGCTATCATAACATTTCCTAGAACTGGTTTTATATTGGTAATCAAGTTTGAATCACTAATCTTATGGTGTGATGCACCTGAGTCTATAACTAATGGTCTAGTACTGCCTAATCCATTCATTGCAATACCAGCAGTGTATGAAGCATTAAGAGAGATACCAAGAGAGTTAAGGTTACCAGAGTTCTCCTTTAAAGCCTTGATGAGAGCATCCAAGTCAGACCTCTTAATGTTCTCATCATGGTTGGACCTTGCAGTGGAGTAAGAGGAGGTTGTCGCCATGGCCTTTCCCATACCAGTGTTAGAGCACATTGAGGAGCATCTGGAAGGAGTCACTGGTTCAGCACCTTCAGTTGAGAAGTGAGCTCTAGCATCTTGGTACTGGTTCTGTGGCTCCCTGAACTTGTTTGGTTTCAAGTGGGGATGAAGTATCCAGCACTTATCCTTCATGTGGCCCCTCTTCTTACAGTGATCACACGTCAAGACTCTCCTATCATCTTGTTTGTAAACTCCTTTGTTTGCTACTGGTCCTTCAGCTTGGTTACTCATAACCAACTCCCCTTTGCCTCCAAATAGGCCAAGGGATCCTTGCTCCTTCTGAATCTGAGCACACACTTCTTCAAGGCTTGGTAGTTTGTCTGCCCTCAGTATGTGCTTGATTAGATCATTGTAGGTTGGATTCAGGGTGAGGAGCAACCCAAACACCTTATCCTGCTCTCTCCTCTCATTCAAGACAGAGGGTTCTATGGTATGTGGTCTGAGCATCTCCAGCTCTGCCCACAGAGACCTAAACTTCCCAAAATGGACTGTAAAATCCATGTCTTCTTGGCTGAGGGAATTTATAGCTTTCTTTACTTCAAAAACTCGAGTAAAGTTTGATATATTACCATATACCTTGTATAGAGTTTCCCACAAGTCTTTGGAGCTTTCACAGTAGGAATAAGCTTCCAAAATGGGTGGATCTAGAGAGTTTTGGATGAGAGACAGCACCATGAGGTCCTCCTGAACCCATTTGCCTTCATCAACCACCATCATCTCCTTTCCATCTTTTCCTTGGACAGTTTGTTTTGGAGCTTCTCCACTTGAGACATGACTCCATAAACCTCTTCCTCCAAGGGCAGTCTTCACCAATCTCGACCATAGAAGGTAGTTAACTCCCTTCAAAGTTACTGAAATGGTCACAGGTTTAGAGTTCTCCATCTTCTCTTGCTATTAGCTTCTGGGTAATAGAGTAAGAGTTGAAATGATTCTAACCAGAGAGTATGAACTTGAAAAAGAAAGTAGAATCAATAGCTTTGCGGAAGTAGAATAGGTTTCAAGAGCTTTGAGGCTCTGATACCATGTGAGTTTTGAGAGAATTAGAGAGAGATTCGACCAAGAACTCCAGAAACAAGCTCAAGAACATGAAGAACAGCAAGAGAGAAGAGAAATTTCGTGGGAGAGAGAGAGAGAGAGAGAGAGAGAATGGAGAAGTGAATTATTATTATTCAACTTGCTTGTTTAGGTTCCTGGAACCAGCACATAAATAGAGTAGACAAATATCTAGGATAATACTAAACAAAGGGAAACCAAGAATAAGAATAAACAATGTAGGAACAGTCCAACTGTCTTGGGCAGGACCACCAGACTGAGCAAGCAGGACTGTCTTGGGCAGGACCACCAGACTGAGCTAGCAGGACCACCAGACTGAAAGTGACCTCTCCCAACTGTTCTCTGGGCAATTTGAACTTAGTTTCACATGTGAACCAGCTTCCCCAACGTTCCACTTGTTCAGGCAAGCTCAGATAAGTCTTCTTGGTTTATTCTCATCCAACTCTCCACTTCCTTTGCTTGCAAGTCACGTTGGATCACTTAGGTTGTACGGACAGCCTTGACTTCCAAGTTATCTTGAATCCTTGTTTAATCTGAACCATTTGATTTCCTCTTGCTTTTTATTGCTTCATCTCAACATTATTAGTATCAAGAAGAAATTGCCAACTCTCCAAACAGGGCAAACTGGAATCACTTCGGTTAAAAGTGGGATAACTTCTTTATCATAAGTCCAATGATATTGATTCAACTTCAGGATGATTCTACACTGAATTATGAGTCCAAATCAAGATTATTACATCTTGATTCATTTTGGTTTGATTAGAATCAAGAAGAAATTGTCAAATCTCCGAACAGGGTAAACTGGAATTACTTCGGTTAAAAGTGGAATAACATTCATCATAACTCCTATGATATTGTTTCAACTTCAGGGTGATTATACACTGATTTATGAGTCCAAATAAAGCTTCTTACAGTTTGATACATTCTGGTTTGATTAGAATCAAGACGAAATTGCCAAATCTCCAAACAGGATAAACTGGAGTCACTTCGGTTAAAAGTGGGATAACTTCTTCATCATAACTCCAATGATATTGATTCAACTTCAGGGTGATTATCCACTGATTTATGAGTCAAAATAAAGCTTCTTACATCTTTATACATTTTGTTTTGATTAGAATCAAGAAGAAATTGCCAAATCTCCAAACAGGGTAAACTGGAGTCACTTCGGTTAAAAGTGGGATAACTTCTTCATCATAACTCCTATGATCTTGATTCAACTTCAGGGTGATTTTAAACTGATTTATGAGTCCAAATAAATATTCTTACATCTTTATTCATTCTGGTTTGATTAGAATCAAGAAGAAATTGCCAAATCTCCAAACAGGGTAAACTGGAATCACTTCGGTTAAAAGTGGAATAACATCTTCATCATAACTCCTATGATATTGATTCAACTTCAGGGTGATTATCCACTGATTTATGAGTCCAAATAAAGCTTCTTACATCTTGATTCATTCTGGTTTGATTAGAATCAAGAAGAAATTGTCAAATCTCCAAACAGGGTAAACTGGAGTCACTTCGGTTAAAAGTGGGATAACTTCTTCATCATAACTCCTATGATCTTGCTTCAACTTCAGGGTGGTTCTACACTGATTTATGAGTCCAAATAACGCTTCTTACATCGTGATTCATTCTGGTTTTATTAGTATCAAGAAGAAATTGCCAAATCTTCAAACAGGGTAAACTGGAATCACTTCGGTTAAAAGTGAAATAACTTCTTCATCATAACTCCAGTGATATTGATTTAACTTCAGAATGATTCGCAACAGATTTATGAGTCAAAATCAAGATTCTAACATCTTGATTCATTCTGATTTGATTAGAATCAAGAAGAAATTGCCAAATCTCCAAACAGGGTAAACTGGATTCACTTTGGTTAAAAGTGGGATAACTTCTTCATCATTACTCCTATGATCTTGATTCAACTTCAGGGACTGATTTGTGAGTCCAAATCAAGATTATTACAACGTGATTCCTTCTGGTTTTATTAGTATCAAGAGGAAATTGCCAAATCTCCAAATAGGGCATACTGGAATCACTTCGGTTAAAACTGGGATAACTTATTCATCATAACTCCTATGATCTTGATTCAACTTCAGGATGATTCTACACTGATTTATGAGTCCAAATCAAGATTCTTACATCTTTATTCATTCTGGGTTTATTACTATCAAGAATAAATTGCCAAATCTCCAAACAGGGTTAACTAGGATCACTTCGGTTAAAAGTGAGATAACTTCTTTATCATAAGTCCAATGATATTGATTCAACTTCAGGATGATTCTAAACTGATTTATGAGTCCAAATAAAGATTATTACATCTTGATTCATTCTGGTGTGATTAGAATCAAGGAGAAATTGTCAAATCTCCAAACAGGGTAAACTGGAATTTCTTCGGTTAAAAGTGGAATAACATTCATCATAACTCCTATGATATTGATTCAACTTCAGGGTGATTATCTACTGATTTATGAGTCCAAATAAAGCTTCTTACATCTTGATTCATTCTGGTTTGATAAGTATCAAGAAGAAATTGCCAAATCTTCAAACAGGGTAAATTGGAATTACTTCGGTTAAAAGTGGAATAACTTCTTCATCATAACTCCAGTGATATTGATTTAACTTCAGAATGATTCTCAACTGATTTATGAGTCAAAATAAAGATTCTTACATCTTTATTCATTCTGTTTTGATTAGAATCAAGAAAAAATTGCCAAATCTCCAAACAGGGTAAACTGGAGTCACTTCGGTTAAAAGTGGGATAACTTCTTCATCATAACTCCTATGATCTTGATTCAACTTCATGGTGATTTTAAACTGATTTATGAGTCCAAATAAAGATTCTTACATCTTTATTCATTCTGGTTTGATTAGAATCAAGAAGAAATTGCCAAATCTCCAAACAGGGTAAACTGGAATCACTTCGGTTAAAAGTGGAATAACATCTTCATAATAACTCCTATGATATTGATTCAAGTTCAGGGTGATTATCCACTGATTTATGAGTCCAAATAAAGCTTCTTACATCTTGATTCATTCTGGTTTGATTAGAATCAAGAAGAAATTGTCAAATCTCCAAACTGGGTAAACTGGAGTCACTTCGGTTAAAAGTGGGATAACTTCTTCATCATAACTCCTATGATCTTGATTCAACTTCAGGATGATTCTACAATGATTTATGAGTCCAAATCAAGATTCTTACATCTTGATTCATTTTGGTTTGATTAAAATCAAGAAGAAATTACCAAATCTCCAAACAGGGTAAACTGGAATCACTTCGGTTAAAAGTGGAATAACACCTTCATCATAACTCCTATGATCTTGCTTCAACTTCATGGTGGTTATACACTGATTTATGAGTCCAAATAAAGCTTCTTACATCGTGATTCATTCTGGTTTTATTAGTATCATGAAGAAATTGCCAAATCTCCAAATAGGGTAAGCTGGAATCACTTCGGTTAAAAGTGGTATAACTTCTTCATCATAACTCCAATGATATTGATTCAACTCCAGGGTGATTCTACACTGATTAATGAGTCCAAATCAAGCTTCTTACATCGTGATTCATTCTGGTTTTATTAGTATCAAGAAGAAATTGCCAACTCTCCAAAAAGGGCAAACTGGAATCACTTCGGTTAAAAGTGGGATAACATCTTCATCATAACTCCAATGATATTGACTTAAGTTCAGGGTGATTATCCACTGATTTATGAGTCCAAATAAAGCTTCTTACATCTTGATTCATTCTGGTTTGATTAGAGTCAAAAAGAAATTGCCAAATCTCCAAACAGGATAAACTAGACTCACTTCGGTTAAAAGTGGGATAACTTCTTCATCATAACTCCTATGATCTTGATTAAACTTCAGGATAATTCTATACTGATTTATGATTCCAAATCAAGATTCTTAAATCTTGATTCATTCTGGTCTGATTAGAATCAAGAAGAAATTGCCAAATCTCCAAACAGGGTAAACTGGAATCACTTCGGTTAAAAGTGGGATAACTTCTTCATCATAACTCCTATGATCTTGATTCAACTTCAGGGTGATTCTAAACTGATTTATGAGTCCAAATCAAGATTCTTACATCGTGATTCATTCTGGTTTTATTTGTATAGAGAAGAAATTGCCAAATCTCCAAACAGGGTAAACTAGAATCACTTCGGTTAAAAGTGGGATAACTTCTTCATCATAACTCCAATGATATTGATCCAACTCCAGGGTGATTCTACACTGATTAATGAGTCAAAATCAAGCTTCTTACATCGTGATTCATTTTGGTTTTATTAGTATCAAGAATAAATTGCCAAATCTCCAAACAGGGTAAACTGGAGTCACTTCGGTTAAAAGTGGGATAACTTCCTCATCATAACGCCTATTATCTTGATTCAACTTCAGGATGATTCTACACTGATTTATGAGTCCAAATCAAGCTTCTTACATCGTGATTCATTCTTGTTTTATTAGTATCAGAAGAAATTGCCAACTCTCCAAACAGGGCAAACTGGAATCACTTCGGTTAAAAGTGGGATAACTTCTTCATCATAACTCCAATGATATTGATTTAACTTCAGGGTGATTATCCACTGATTTATGAGTCCAAATCAAGATTCTTACATCTTGATTCATTCTGGATTGATTAGAATCAAGAAGAAATTGCCAAATCTCCAAACAGGATAAACTAGAATCACTTCGGTTAAAAGTGGGATAACTTCTTCATCATAACTCCAATGATATTGATTCAACTCCAGGGTGATTCTACACTGATTAATGAGTCCAAATCAAGATTATTACATCTTGATTCATTCTGGTTTGATTAGAATCAAGAAGAAATTGCCAAATCTCCAAACAGGGTAAACTGGAGTCACTTCGGTTAAAAGTGGGATAACTTCTTCATCAAAACTCCTATGATCTTGTTACAACTTCAGGATGATTCTACACTGATTTATGAGTCCAAATCAAGCTTCTTACATCGTGATTCATTCTTGTTTTATTAGTATCAAGAAGAAATTGCCAACTCTCCAAACAGAGAAAACTAGAATCACTTCGGTTTAAAGTGGGATAACTTCTTCATCATAACTCCAATGATATTGATTTAACTTCAGGGTGATTATCAACTGATTTATGAGTCCAAATAAAGCTTCTTACATCTTGATTCATTCTGGTTTGATTAGAATCAAGAAGAAATTGCCAAATCTCCAAACAGGGTAAACTAGAATCACTTCGGTTAAAAGTGGGATAACTTCTTCATCATAACTCCAATGATATTGATTCAACTCCAGGGTGATTCTACACTGATTAATGAGTCCAAATCAAGCTTCTTACATCGTGATTCATTCTGGTTTTATTAGTATCAAGAAGAAATTGCCAACTCTCCAAACAGGGTAAACTGGAATCACTTCGTTTAAAAGTGAAATAACATCTTCATCATAACTCCTATGATCTTGATTCAACTTCAGGATGATTCTACACTGATTTATGAGTCCAAATCAAGATTCTTACTTCGTGATTCATTGTGGTTTTATTAGTATCAAGAAGAAATTTCCAACTCTCCAAACAGGGCAAACTGGAATCACTTCGGTTAAAAGTGTGATAATTTCTTCATCATAACTCCAATGATATTGATTCAACTCCAGGGTGATTCTACACTGATTAATGAGTCCAAATAAATCTTCTTACATCTTGATTCATTCTGGTTTGATTAGAATCAAGAAGAAATTACCAAATCGCCAAACAGGATAAACTGGAGTCACTTCGGTTAAAAGTGGGATAACTTCTTCATCATAACTCCTATGATCTTGATTCAACTTCAGGGTGATTCTAAACTTATTTATGAGTCCAAATCAAGCTTCTTACATCGTGATTCATTCTGGTTTTATTAGTATCAAGAAGAAATTGCCAACTCTCCAAACAGGGCAAACTGGAATCACTTCGGTTAAAAGTGGGATAACTTCTTCATCATAACTCCAATGATATTGATTTAACTTCAGGGTGATTATCCACTGATTTATGAGTCCAAATAAAGCTTCTTACATCTTGATTCATTCTGGTTTGATTAGAATCAAGAAGAAATTGCCAAATCTCCAAACAGGGTAAACTGGAGTCACTTCGGTTAAAAGTGGGATAACTTCTTCATCATAACTCCTATGATCTTGATTCAACTTCCGGATGATTCTACACTGATTTATGAGTCCAAATCAAGATTCTTACATTTGATTCATTCTGGTTGTATTAGAATCAAGAAGAAATTACCAAATCTCCAAACAGGGTAAACTGGAAGCACTTCAGTTAAAAGTGGGATAACTTCTTCATCATAACTCCAATGATATTGATTTAACTCCAGGGTGATTCTACACTGATTAATGAGTCCAAATCAAGATTCTTACATCGTGATTCATTCTGTTTTTATTAGTATCAAGAAGAAATTGCCAACTTTCCAAACAGGGCAAACTGGAATCACTTCGGTTAAAGCTGGGATAACTTCTTCATCATAACTCCAATGATATTGATTAAACTTCAGGGTGATTATCCACTGATTTATGAGTCAAAATAAAGCCTACTACATCTTGATTCATTCTGGTTTGATTAGAATCAAGAAGAAATTGCCAAATCTCCAAACAGGGTAAACTGGAGTCACTTCGGTTAAAAGTGGGATAACTTCTTCATCATAACTCCTATGATCTTGATTCAATTTCAGGATGATTCTACACTGATTTATGAGTCCAAATCAAGATTCTTACATCTTGATTCATTCTGGTTGTATTAGAATCAAGAAGAAATTACCAAATCTCCAAAACGGGTAAACTGGAATCACTTCAGTTAAAAGTGGGATAACTTCTTCATCATAACTCCTATGATCTTGATTCAACTTCAGGGTGATTCTAAACTGATTTATGAGTCCAAATAAATATTCTTACATCGTGATTCATTCTGGTTTTATTTGTATCAAGAAGAAATTGCCAAATCTCCAAACAGGGTAAACTAGAATCACTTCGGTCAAAAGTGGGATAACTTCTTCATCATAACTCCAATGATATTGATTCAACTCCAGGGTGATTCTACACTAATTAATGAGTCCAAATCAAGATTTTTACATCGTGATTCATTCTGGTTTTATTAGTATCAAGAATAAATTGCCAAATCTCCAAACAGGGTAAACTGGAGTCACTTCGGTAAAAAGTGGGATAACATCTTCATCATAACTCCTATGATCTTGATTCAACTTCAGGGTGATTCTAAACTGATTTATGAGTCCAGATCAAGATTCTTACATCTTGATTCATTATGGTTTTATTAGTATCAAGAAGAAATTACCAACTCTCCAAACAGGGCAAACTGGAATCACTTCGGTTAAAAGTGGGATAACTTTTTCATCATAACTCCAATAATATTGATTCAACTTCAGGGTGATTATCCACTGATTTATGAGTCAAAATAAAGTTTCTTACATCTTGATACATTCTGGTTTGGTTAGAATCAAGAAGAAATTGTCAAATCTCCAAACAGGGTAAACTGGAGTCACTTCGGTTAAAAGTGGGATAATTTCTTCATCATAACTCCTATGATCTTGATTCAACTTCAGTATGATTCTAAACTGATTTATGAGTCCAAATAAAGCTTCTTACATCTTTATTCATTCTGGTTTGATTATAATCAAGAAGAAATTGCCAAATCTCCAAACAGGGTAAACTGGAGTCACTTCGGTTAAAACTGGGATAACTTCTTCATCATAACTCCTATGATCTTGATTCAACTTCAGGGTGATTCTACACTGATTTATGAGTCCAAATCAAGCTTCTTACAGTCGTGATTAATTCTGGTTTTATTTGTATCAAGAAGAAATTATCAACTCTCCAAACAGGGAACTGGGAATCACTTCGGTTAAAAGTGGGATAACTTCTTCATCATAACTCCAATG
>CAJHQQ010004040.1:0-33767 GCA_905132885.1 Moricandia moricandioides
CGTTTCTTTCCCTCTCATTTGGTTAATTCCTTATATACTTAACCCTATCCTGACCATGGAACGCCTGCAACTTGATCATAGTGATCTTCAGCTTGTTTCCTAGAGCCATGGTAAGTCACATGATCCTTATTCAAGATTGGGGATGCTACATGCTATATCACTCATACTCAAAATACCAGAGTATTATATAACTCATTATTTCACCTTTTCTATTATACATTTAATTATCTTTCCAAGAACAATTTTTTAGTATGACCAACTTATAACGGAGTATTCTACAAAAATCGTTATTTGAAACATCTTATTGCACCAATCACGTATGCTTACATGGTAATGCAGAAAACAGAAAAGTAAAACTAACTTAACAAATTAAAATGATAGGTAAAACTAAAAAAAATAGAAATCACGAAAAATAGAACTATGAGGAACATTGGAAAAACCAAAGACTTCAGTATAACTAAGATCAAAATTTTTGGGGGAGAAACTTAATACTAATTTGCCGCCTAAACAAAAAAAAACACAAATATTCAACTTTTGAGTCAAAAAAAAACAGAAAAGTAAAAATAACTTAACAAATTAAAATACTAGGTAAAACTAAAAAAAAAAATTGAAATCACGAAAAATAGAACTATGAGAAACATTGGTAAAACCAGAAACTTCAGTATAACTAAGATCAAAAAATTTGGGGGAGAAACTTAATACTAATTTGCCGCCTAAACAAAAAAACACAAAAATTCAACTTCTGAGTCAAAAGATAGATTTCTGGTCTGCTCAGTTGTCCAGTCTTGTCTCTCTCTTTGTTAGATGAACTCTCTCTCTCTCTCTAATATATCCTCTTACCTCCTCTCACTCTCACCATTCATTCACACATCTCTTTCTCCTTTCTCTTTGTCTATTCTCTCTTCTATCTTTCCTTTCCCCAAACACACACCTTCTTTTTGCATCATGACTCATCCGTATGAGGAGATGAGGGAGATGAAAAAGATGAAGAAGTTTAAGAAACACTTCGACATGCTAGGGATCATTACCAATTCCCAGCACGGGATTCCAACTCGTTGCCCATGTGGGGGTGAAATCATGCAGAATGCTTTGCCCAATCCGAAGTATCCATCAGATTTTGGTACCTTGCCTGGGAGTATGTACTTCACATGCAAGTCCTACAAGGTAATTGTCCGTCATGTTTGCATTTGATGTAAAACTGAGTGAACTAACAACGTAATGCTGAGTTATACTGACCTGAAACGTCTTGAATAAATTTGACCAAATCTCTGCAGCATCATTGTATTATAGTATACTATCATAGATCTCTTGATTAACTACATTTAGAAGCCGATATTTTACCACGCTATTGCAGCGATTCCAGACATTAAACATCGAATCAGATTCCTCTGGCCTAGGTAAAGATCCATCAAGATAACTCCATTTGTTCTTCGATTCTAAAGTTACTGTCATCGCAACCTTCCAGCTATTGTAATTAGTACCATCTAGAATATGTGAGACTAAGGATATGATTCCGCATCATGTAAGAAGAACAAGCTATGAGAGCTGTCAATCGATATCAAAGGAAATGATATCTTTCTGGTAACATCGAGAAGAGGTTCCATTCCAAAAGCTCTTCAATTGGCCATTCGAGATCGAGAATACGCATGTTATGGAGATTGATCTTGATCAGAAGCAATCAGAGAAGGTGGAGCCGGAGAAGCGCTTTGATTTCACGATTACCTAGCTTAGCCATCGACAAAGAGCTGAGCAAGAAACGATGAAAAAATCGATGAAAGAATCAAGAAAAGAAGATGAAAGGATGAAGATGATGAAGACAATAGAGAGTTTATTAGGACCGGTCTGATACCATTTTAGATGAAAGAATAAATAAGGTTTTTATTTCTTTGATGAGTAAAATGTATGTACAACACTATATACATGTGAAGATAAAGCATAAATAACCGATTAAACCATACTAACCAATATCTAAAACCGTCCATTAACTGAACACAAATATTTGATCTATGAATACTGCATCTATATATCACAATCATATAAACAACGAATGGCTCAACTAGTGTCCAGAGAGATAGGCTAAAACAGCGTTTAAATATGTTACAAACCAATATGATGGCTTTTAGAATTAAAAAAAAGTCAAATTGGTCCATGCCCAGTATATTGACCATCTATACATCCAACAATGATTGAATTGCTGAATGCTGATGTTCGGCAAACAGACCAACGATTAATTTCTTTTTTGTTGGTTTTTACTATCGTCGACAATGATCTTATTTGCTTTTATTCAACGTTATTGCATTTTGCTAGTCCCCTAATTTCTTTAGCTTAATGCTTTTACTGACTTTGAAACTTTTTTGTTTATTGCAATATACCCCGAAGAGCCGAGGGTTATGCCTGAATAGATAAAAAAAGTAAAATTATTGTCGGTTGAAACTTTGTCAATATGATGATAGATTCGAATTATCCTCGTCACCATTATGGTCGGTTGTATGAGAAATGCAGCTAATTATGCAATATTAACATATTCGTAGATTTTTGTAGAATCGAGATTCAAAGAAAACACAAAGCACAAAATAACTCCAACAACATGTATCTTTTTTATTAGAAATCTATTACACAATCTCTTACAGACTTGCTTGATCCGAATTACACGATTCGTCACGGATCGATTCATAACACACCCAACTGCGTGAACCAGCCCATGTTGATCACGTCTACAAATCACTCACTTTCTGAAACTCCAAAATTCTCCTATTTGTTTCTATGAGAATTACTACGTCAAAGCTCTGACCTTAATTCTAGGAAAAACTAAGATCTATATATAAAATAATATTTTCTTATTATCTAATATATTATTTCTTATATTTTAGCATCACCAAATCTTCCAATTTGTGATCTAATATGCTTATTTAAAGCATATTTCGTCAGCAAACATATGGAAATATTCCACATCATCACATCTTTGATGTCTCCTTTTTATTCTCTGAAGCGTGAGTCACACCTCATTTTCCATGTGTAACACATGAACACGAACCAATGCTCCACCACTGCAACAACCTATGAAGCTCCAAATTCTTGAGCTTACATTCTCCCCCTTTTTCACTGAGTTTTACAACTCAAGCTCACTAACCTCTAACCACAATATGCATCATACATTTCTTTAAAGTATTTATCTTGAGCTCCCCCTGAATCAAGTATCATCTCTCCCTGCTTGAGTAAAAAACTCTATGAAAAACTTCATGATACTTGTTAGACCATCAAAACTCTCAATGCCTTATAGTAGAAGTCCATCGAACTGGTTCTTCATCTTCAGCATATTGATTTCCCATCTGAGTGTATGACACATTGGTATGCTTGTGTGACACACCTTTCGTAAACTTTGGATACAAATCCTTCTTAGCTATCCATATTTGTCCATACCTTCTGGGTTCCATATAACAAAGGTTCATCCTCCAAGCTCGCTCAATCTGATTTCTACGAGCATAACAATAGGCAACATTATGTCCAATCTTTCCACAAAAGTGACAGCCATTCCTTCGCTTAGCAACAACTTTTATGTTATGTACCTTTGATGTCACATTGTTTGCTTGAGTTTCATCCTTTCGTTCATCTGAAACAACTGGGATTGAGCATTTTACAAACTTGATTCCTTCATTTTTATCAGCCATTTGAGAACCAGTTCTATGACGACCTTGTTTTCCACTGAACAAGCATCCATTATATGCCTTCTTCTTCGTTTTTGACACTAATTTTGATGGTTCTGCAGCTACTGATATGCTAGTTTGTTTTGCTGTATCTTTTGGTTTATCATCAGATTTTACTGCAGCTTTTATGAACTTTATCCCTTCAGCCTTGTCATAATCTTGATCTTGTGAAGTAGTGCCTTTATAACCCAAACCCCAATTGATTTTGGGAGGCTGTCCAACCGATAGGATATGATCCAAACTAGCTGAACCAATGTTTAACATTCTTACTTTCTTGTAGTTCTCAGTAAGTTGTCTTTCCAAAAGCTAACTCTTCTCAAGTTCTTGATTTAACAGTTGTTTCATCTGATGAAACTTCACTTCAGACTCTTGTTGAACTCGGTTCTTCTCTGCAATAACTCTCTTAAGAGATTGAAGCTCGTCTTCATCATCATTCTCTGTCACCATACATTTTGATTCGCCCTTTGTACCAGTTTGTTCCATCTCTAGGATGTTGATTTGAGATTTTAGTATAGCTTTATCCTTGATGAGCTGCATATTTTCTTCACTGAGTTCAGCAAATTGACCAAAAAGAATCTTATACTCAGCAAAAAGATCTGCATTTAAATCACTTTTTGTATCACTGTGTGACGCATCAGAATTGGTGTGTGACACACACGACGTACGAGATTCACCTTTAATGATGTCTTTTTCAGATCCCAAAACTCCATGAAGAGCCACGAAATTGAGAGCATCTGCTTCTCTTTCTGACTTTTTATCACTGCAGCTTCTCTTCTTCTTCATCTTCTTTGTATTCACACAATCTGATTTTGTGTGCCCATAACCATTACATCCATTACACTTGATTTCTTTTCTCTTAAACGATGGACACACTGTTTAAACATGTCCAATACCATGGCAATTAAAGCACACCACTTCATGCCTTTTATGTTTTTCTTCTTCTCTAGGCAGTGTGTCGTTGGACATCTTATACAAAAGATTCATGGTTTCTTCAAGTTTCTGAATCATTAGGTGAATAGATTCTTCAAGTTTAGGAGCTCTTTGGAAGTCTTCTTCAACTGTAACTCTTGAGTTTTGAATAGGCTTTGACAACTTAGATTCTAATTCCATCTCCTCAGTCTTTAAAATCCCTACGACCTCAGCAAACTTCAGTTCATCAGTGTTCATTGTCAAAGTTATCACCGCTTTATGTGTTGCAAACTTAGTAGGTAAACATCGCAAAAGTTTCTTCACCAATTTTGCATCTTCATATTTTTTACCTAAAACTTGTGCTTCATTAGCTATGGAGCTGAGCTTGGCAATGAAGTCTCTTATCTTCTCTTCATCGATCATCCTTATGTTTTCAAACTATGATGCAAGCAAGTCCAATCTTATCCAATAACATTCGCAGTACCCTCAAAGACGTTTTGTAATATATCCCAAGCTTCTTTAGCTGATTCGCATCCTTGTATTAGCTCAAATTGCTTACCATCTACATAACTAAAGATTGTATCCAATGCTTTAGCATTAAACTTTGAAAACTTTTTCTCTGTTGCAGTCCACTTTGTCTTTGCTTTAGGTGTCTTCGAACCATCTTCTAGCATCACACATGGTTCTTCCCATCCAGTTTGAACAACTGTCCATATTTCTTCATTAGTTCCACGTAAGTTTGCTCTCATTCTCACTTTCCAATACCCATAATTCACATCATTGAGCAGCAACATATTTTGTGCCAAAATTGCCATATTCTCTTCTCAAGATCTCACCTTGGTTCGAAGAACCCTTCTTCGTTTAGGTATCCCGCTCTGATACCAATTGTAGAATCGAGATTCAATCAAAACAAAAAGCACAAAATAACTCCAATAACATGTAACTCTTTTATTAGTAATCTATTACACAATCTCTTACAGACTTGCTTGATCCGAATTACACGACTCATCACGGATCGATTCCTAACACACCCAACTGCGTGAACCAACCCCTGTTGATCACGTCTACAAATCACTCACTTTCTGAAACTGCAAAATTCCCCTTTTTGTTTCTATGAGAATTACTACGTCAAAAGCTCTGATTTTAATTCTAGAAAAAACTAAGATATATATCAAATAATCTTTTCCTATTATCTAATATATTATTTTCTATATTTTAGCATTACCAAATCTTCCAATTTGTGATCTAATATGCTTATTTAAAGCATATTTTGTCAGCCAAAGATATGAAAATATTTCACATCATCACATCTTTGATGTCTCATTTTTATTCTCCGAAGCGTGAGTTACACCTCATTTTCCATGTGTAACACACGAACCAATGCTCCACCACTGCAACAACCTATGAAGCTCCAAATTCTTGAGCTTACAATTTTGACCCGCGCTATTTTTAGATTGTAAACAAAATTTGATATGAATTAGTATTGTAAGATTGTTGTACATTATTTTGCTACAAATTTTATTATATCAAAGTCGATAATTTTTTTAAACTAAAAATTTATGAATTAGGTTATTTGAAATTTTTTATGTACATAAAATTCTTATGTAAGTTCCTCTTAATTCTGAGCATTTTATCTGAATCCAAAAACGGACCCGAAAATACATGTTAGATTTGGATACAAGATAAAGTACATGTTGGGTATTTTTTGGACATGCGGTCTTGGTTCAGGTCAAGATCCTATCTGAGATCCAATCAGATATACCGTAATAAAATGATTTTTGTATATTAGATATATTTGGATAGTTTGAATATTTTTTGGTATTAAATTATTTTTTAAGATTCAGGTTTTCGGTTATAGATTTGGTTTTCGGGTAAAATTTCAAATTTCGTAAAATATATTTTGGGTATTTGGATAAGTATTTTTGGTTCTATGGGTTAGATTTTTGGTAATTTGGTCCTTTTCGTGTATTTAAATATTTCTGGGTATTTGTTTGGATTTTTGGACATTTTCAGGTTTTGGATATTTTCTCGGGTTTTTAGATATTTTGAGTATTTTTCGAGTCCTAAATAACAGAACCGATCCAGAACAGCTATATACCCAAATTTACATGTATTTATATAAGTATTTGAATTATGGACCCGAACCAACCCGTAATTTAAAAAAACCAACACAAAGTCAAACCGAAAATTTTCATATATCTAGTTGAGTTCAAATATTTAGTAATTAAACAATCTAGGCCTGAAAAACCTCAACTCTTATCCGATCCAAAGACCCGAATGCACATCCCTACTCTAACTTATATTTTGTGTGCATTTTGATGCAACAATATTTCATAGAAAATTTTAGAAAGATTTTCTTTTAATATTATAGAGTTTCAAAAATGTATCTATAATATATTTTTAACAAAAAAAAATAATAATATAAATAGAATATATTGTTAAATAAGTACAAAAAATAGGTTCCTTTAAATCAAATCAAAATTATTAAAAGTGTTAATCAAGGAGAAGCTATGATGTATAAGGTTCGTTCATAAATATTTTAAAAAGATCAACATGACACATTCATGGAACTTTTTAATTTAAGAGACACATTTTTATTAATGTAAAGAATGGAGTGAACTGAGTTGGTGGCACCACCACACCAATGAACAATATTGTTTTGGTATTAGGATTTATTAATTAGTTAAGTTTTGGTTATGAAATTCATGAACCCCGTTTTGATGAGATGATATATTTTAATATAATGGAGTTATGTATAAATCTTAATTTGATTTATCATAGTATGTCGAGTAATAAATAAGATTATTGATTATTATACAGTTAGAGAAATATAAGGTAATTGATTATCATATAGTTGGAGAAATATGGTAAGACCAAAATAATAATTAGTTAATGAATAGGTGAAATAATAATTATGTGTGGAGTAGCATTTCTGCGGCAAATGAGCTTTTGTTATTGGGGATAAGACAGAAGATACACTCTGGGTATGAAGTTAAAGTGTGAGAGGATCCATGGATCCCAACCACACCTGGTAGGTCAGCTACACCTGTGGCACCAATTATGAATCCAAATATGAGGATCAGTGATCTTATTAATCAGGAATCAAAGACATGGAATGTTGGCTTGCTGGAACAATATGTCAACCCTGACGATATACCTCTTTTAGGAGTTTGGCCACAAGTACGACTCATCGACGGGACACATTCTGCTGGAATTACACAAAGAATGGACAATATACGGTCAAGTCCGGATATTGGGTAGCCCATAATCTCCTCCAGGAGAAAAATGAAAATGAAGTGCTAGAGCCAAGTGTGACTAAGCTTCAAGCCTTTGCTTGGAAGCTAAAGGCGCCAAAGAAAATTTGCCATCTTATATGGCAATTGTTAACTGGACACGTGGCAGTAACAAGGAATTTAGTAAGGCGGAATATGAGATGTGATAATTACTGCCCAAGGTGTGGTGAACCAGAGGAATCTGTAACCCATGCTATTTTTGAATGTCCGCCTGCTTTACAAGTTTGGGCACTATCATCAGTTCCAACGAGTCAAGATATCTTTCCAGTACCAAGCATCTATGCGAACATGGATTACCTATTCTGGAGGAAGAACATCATAATTGAACCTGAACGAGACAGAGATCCATATCCCTGGATAATCTGGTATATTTGGAAGGCTCGAAATGATAAACTTTTTAGGGGAATAGATAGGGATCCTCTGGAACTAGTAAGATATGCTGAGAGTGAATGTCAAGCTTGGTTTGCTGCAAACGAGGTGGTGTCATCAGTGATACAAGGGAACAATGACGAGGAATCCCAAGTCTTAAGCTTGGGTAATATCTGCCTAATAGATGGATCTTGGACATGCCATGATCAATTTAGTGGTTGTGGATGGGTCTGGATGGACAGTGGTGGGAATCGTCAACTCATGGGAACACGAAATATACCTAGACGAGAATCAGCGTTGCATTCGGAAGTAGAAGCACTGCGATGGGCGATGGAGAATATGCTCCAACATTTGACATGCCAGAGCTTCGGTACAGATTGTAAGGAGCTGATTGCTATGATCAAGGACCCTCACGCTTGGCCAAGCTTTGCTACGGAACTGGAGAGGATAGAAACACTACTGATTTGTTTCACAGACTTCAAAATTTCTTATGTTCCTCGAGCGCGTAATCAGATTTCAGATTTTTTAGCTAAGACAGCTAGATCCTTCTATAGGGAGTTACTTTTTATTGGTTGTTCTATTCCGGTCTGGTTACCCAGACCACCTCAAGCTTGAGTAATAGAATAGCTGTTTGCCGGAAAAAAAAAAACCTTGTTTAAGTAGATTTTTTCAGAATGTTTTCTTTTAATAGTACAAATGACACTTGCTATAATACTTGCAATATATATATATATATATATATATATATACGTTGGTGATGTGATACTTGCTATAATTCATGTCTATTTATAAGCACACATTTATATATTAATATTTTTAAAAATAATAAATTTTAGAAATGATCAATTTTTGTCATGCATTGGAACTTACCCTCTCACCAATTCTTATCATACATTTCCATTGGAAAATGTATATCATGCATTGGACCTCACCATCTCACCAATCTTTGAAATTTGAAAATAATATAATAAAATTTTGAAATTTTCAAATTTTATCATGCATTGGACCTCACTATCTCACCAGTATTTGAATCTTGAAAATAATATAAAATAATTTGGAAAAGATTAATTTTTATCATGCATTGGACCTTACCATCTCACCAATGGAATCAATTTGTGTTTATTCATTTTAAATATTATTGAACTATTGTTGTGTATTTATTGAACTATTGTTGTGTATAAATAATAGACTTCAAGCAATAAGAAAATCACAACTCTAATCTTTTTCTTTCATTCCAAAAACAAAATATGGAGAAAAGTAAGGCTCATAATTCAATCAACAAAAATATGGGATATTATGTTGTGTGTATTTAGAAATATCACAAGATCTCATTGGTAGCAATAACCAATTTCTTGGGAAATTGTGGGAAAAAATAGGTAAGAGTTACAATAAAAAAATGAGAATTGGAAAAGTAGAAGCATAAGATCCCTAAAAATTAGAATGAATACTATTAAATATGCCGTTAGAAATCTAAAGAGTTGCATAACACAAGTAGAGAACATGCATCCAAGTGTGCATCTGAATTTGACATTGTAAGTATTTTTTTACACAATACATATATATATATATATATATATATATATATATATATAATATCTGATATTTATTTTGTAATTAACCAATTTTTATGTTTCATTACTTTGTAGATGGAAAAGGCTAAGAAACTTTTGCTACAAGATCCAAAACTAAAAAATATTTCAAATTTGATCATGTGTGGGTAATGATGAAGGATGTTCCAAAGCTTACAAGCAATGTCAACATCTCTATCTCAGATACTCCTAACACCAAAAGCAATATTTCAGCTCTCCGGCATCACAATCGCCTTCATTTTCAATCAATTTAAGTAGTAATGATGCTGGATCAAGTTCACGTCCTATTGGATCGAAGAAAGCAAAACTCAAAAGGAAGACAACCGAAGGTAATAATACGGCCGCTGATACTTTGATATCATCAAGTGAAAAAAAACCTTGATCTTTTCAAAGAAAGTGCAACAAGCAGGGAAAAAAGTAATAAGATGATTGAATTACGGATGTAAAATGAAGCAAAAAAAGTTAACTTTAAAAGAAGCAAAAGAAGAAAACAAATATTGCTAAAAGACTTAGCTTCTAATGGTGATATTTATATTCGTGAGTACATTTGTTCTGAAAATGAAAAAATCATACGAAAAAGACACCAAGAACAACAACAACAACAACCATCTTCTGTTACAAAATATTTGTTTGGAGAATATTTTGAAGGTTTTGGAGCTTTTGGAGCAAATTTACCAAATTATTAGGGTTGTTGTAATATTTAAATTTCTATAATAATTATGTCTTCATGTACTTTTTTAAAAGGTTTTTTTATTAAGTTTGTTTTGTAATATTCTTGTTGTCTAATCTTACTTTTAAAATATTATAAAGCTTTTTTAAAAAAAAAATTAATTTTCTGTGTAAAACTTAAATTTATAGAAATAAATTTCAAAATTAATGAGATATAAAAAATTTTAAAGATTAAAATGAAATATGAAAAAATATTTAAGAATCGTAAATAGAATTTGTATTTGCAAGGACCAAAATGCAAATAAAAAGATGAAACTTCAAATTTGAAGTTTTGAGTAGTGACACTCTATATTTGAAGTTTCACTACTCAAAGCTTCAAATTTGAAGTTTAGAAGTTCCTTTTTGAAGAGCAAAAAACTTCATATTTGAAGTTATAGAGTGTCTTTTGGAGATGCTCTAAGTCGGTACAAATCCCTTTCTCGACGTCCACCATCGACTATGTCACTAGCTCCTCTACTCACCATAGCCTATCCCACCGCACCAGGCCTCCTGTTCGAGCCATCACCGCCTCTTCATATGTGTGGATCCTAAAACCCACACAAGGTATTTTGTAGTGATTATATGAAAAGATTAGAGAAGACATAACATGAGCAACAATATTCTTAGAACACAACAATGTAGTCAGATTTCGGTTGACAAAAAATTATTTTTATGATGACGTGATCGAAATATAACAAAGGTTTACAAGGGATATTTGAACAGATGAAATATCTAACAATGACTGCGAAGTGATTGAGATGGAGGTCAAGGTCGAAAGTGTAGTGTATGATCTCTAGGGTTTTGCATGTCTCCCTTTCTCTTAGACTTCCTCTCTCTTTTATAGTGGTTCCTCTCTACCTGATGTCCAAGATTTCCTCCTCCTCATCTGGTTGGCTCTGTGATTCTTGGAACCTCTTTCTTTTGAACCTATCTGTGAAAGAAGAACTGCTGACTCTGTCTCGCCGCTTGTGCCGTACCGCGAATACGCGCTCGACCTTTAAGCTCGATATTGACCTCTCGAAGTCATTTTTTTAGCTCGACCTTGAGGCAAGGACTAAATCTGTTTGTGGACCTGCTTTGAGCCTTTCTCTCATGTTACTTCTCCAAGATTTGGGTTCAACACGAGCATTTGGGCGGGGGTGATTTTTGTCGCTTCTCGGCTTGCTTCTAATATATTTGTGTATTGTGGGAACCAAAATTCGCACCGTCAATTTCCATAAATAAGGAAAGTCAGGAAACCCTAATTTTCCCAAAGAACCCGGATTAACTGCGTAAACACACGAATAAGAAAAAATAAAAAGATAACAGAATATCGATAGTAAATTGCGCAGATGAGTTTTATTGATTGACAAGAACAAAGATACAAGATTTCACCAAAAACAAGATGAATAGAGAATTGCTTACAAAGAGAACCGCATAATAAGCGGAAAAATGTTCTCAATATAACCTTGCTAGTCTAGCCACCTAAGTTCTAAATTCTCCTAAGTTAAAGGGAATTCTCTAAGTCTCAATCTTCGGATCCCGATGCTTCTTGCTTTAGTTTCCCTTATATATGCATTCTAGGTCGGTCGTCCTTTTCTTTTCTGCCCCTAGGTCGAGTTTATCGCTTCGCGAAAATATTCCATTTTTCCTCGATCTTTGTATTTATTCTTTGAAAATTGACATTTATATTTTCTTGTGAATAATAGATAGATTGTCATAGTAAACTTTGGGGTCAATTTCATACAAAATCGTAAGTGGGCTTTTAGACACGTTTTAGACGCGTTTTAGACCTTTTTTGGGCCGTTTTTCAACTTAAAAGTTTTTACGATTTATTTCTAAAGAACACCTTTGATACGACGCCGGTTCTATAAAATAGTTCAAATTAATTATATGGTCTAGGCAAGTAAGCTGTTAAGTTAATCGTTGTCATTTTATACGATCAATTTGAACTTATACGAGAAAATAAGTCTTTGTGGCTTTTATTGTAAAGTTCCAACGGTAATTCCAATCGAGACGGAACAAGGTACAGTTCAATCAAGGCACAAAGTAGAAGTTAAAGTTCGGTTAATGAGGTCAGATTCACATTGCCTGACGGCGAGTCGGAAAAGGCTGATCCAACTCGCCATCAGGCGAGTTGGACTTGGTCGATCCAACTCGCCTGATGGCGAGTTGGATGTGGTTCGTCCATCTCGCCTGATGGTGAGTTGGATGCGGTTCGTCCATCTCTCCATTCGGCGAGTTGGATTGATTGATCCAACTTGAGCTAGTCCGCATTTCCGATGCGGTCGTTTCTCGGGAGTTTTCTACTTAGGATCTTTCTTGAAATTATTTCGAGAACGTTTTCCCTAAGAGATGCAATCCTAGACGTTGATTTGAAGATTACCGTTTTTTGACCCCAACAGTTAGCCCACCAGCTCGCAAGTTTTGAGCGCGATTCTTGTAGGCGAATGGTGTTGTTAATCGAAATCTACCACTGGAAATGACTTTTCTCAAAAGAATTTTGTTGATTATTTTAATGTGGAGAATTCCCTAACCTTTATTCTCTTATAAGTATTGGACTCTCGTTCTTCATTCTCTCCACACTTTCTCAAGTTCTAAGTTTTCTCTACCTTCTTTCTTAAAGGATGTCTTCTTCCCGTAGCGGCCATAAGAGTTTTGATGCTGAGATGGGAAGGCCCTTCATGCGAATACGTCGGAATCTCCTGCTCCCGGAGCCATCCCGGCTCATATTGGAGAGCTTCTCTCTTTTCAAGATGAAATGGATCGCCGTGATGTTGAGGAGGTGGTCAGTCTGATGCGTACTGCCCCACTGAATCTCCATGCTTCAGTTGATGCCTAGACTTCCTCGGTCAAGATAGCCCTCTTGCACAACATTGCTTCTGACAGAAGGGCGGCTGTCGCGGTTGTGTCCGTGCCTGAGGCTGTAGCTCAACCATCAGGTTCATCTGCGACTCTGATTCCCGATGTCGAATCTGACCCAGCTCCTGAGTTGATACCTCCTCCTCCAGCCAAGAGAGAGATCGTTTAGGACGGCGCGCTCTTAGCGACACTCACACTATTACATCAAAAGGTCGCAAAAGGCCATGCGCTACTCCTGATGCGACTAAGAAGAGGAGATGCAGCAATGGTATCGAGGGTTGTTATTTGTCAGCAGGAGCGTCTGGTTCGGGCATGATGACACAACATCGTGCCAAGGTTTGTGTCAGGAGTGTTTATTTGTGATTACATTGGTTATTCTATGATTTATGTCTTGTTCGCCGTTTATATCTTTGATTGTTGGGATCATCAATGATTGTGGATCAGAGGTCGAACGTTTTATGAAAGAGTTGGCGGAGTAGCGGGATAAGTCATCGCAGCTCGAGGCGATGTTGAAAGTTATTGAGGATTCACATTCTCTTGAAATATCTCAGTTTGAGACTCAGATTGGCTAGCTCGAGCGAGGTTTTGAGAAGACTGCGAGTTCTTTGCTTAAGCAAAAACAGGCCAGGAAGACTAAGGCTTCAGAGGTACGTCGACTTCAGTGCCATCTTCAGAGAAGAGAAGGGTCGACGAGTTGCAGGTTTGAAGAGGCTAAAGATGCTCTATGCGCCAAGTTTCAGGCTCGTTTGGCAAGGATCTCCAATTCCCTTGATTCCTTTATGATTGTTCGTGACCTTGACCTGGCTCTAGCGTCCATCAAAGGAGGGATGGTCAAGATTTGTTTTTTTCAGTGTGAAGATCCCCCCTTTCCGCGGGCCGAGGAGGACAATAGCTTTCTGCTCATAAAGAGAAGATAGCGGACATGGATGGAGACTTTGATCTGATCCTCGCTGGCCTGAAGTTCGAATGTACCCTTTTTCCGTGTGTGTGTGCGTGGAGGGCAGTGTGCCAGTGCGTGGTGCAGTGTGCCAGTGGCAGATTGTGTGCACCAGCATTCCATTATAGTTTGAGGATATAGGGGAGAAGATTCATAACTCCTTAAGGAGATTTGTATTGGAACCCCATTATTTTATCTATGCATTATATTCAGTTATTATTCTTACTTTGATTATGTCTGAGTAGTTATCAACTAGATTTAGGGTTTAATGATAGCAAACATGGATTAGCCCAAAAGTAGGATTGCTAGGTGAAGTTAATATCCATCAATTGAGTTGTGCTTAATGCTTGCATTCTAGAGTAGCTAACTAGGATCTCAAAAGTAGGACATGGACGACTACAAGAGTAGGTTATGTGCCATAATAGACTCCATTGAACTAGGTTGTTAGGCGCATGCAAGAGCTAGTCTAATTAGCTTGGTGAACATATCAAATCTCGTTCACACTTCCTTCTGATTTCACCGTCGATAGACATCAGGCCTTAGCCGTCGATCGATTGTCTTTACTTTTTCTAGCATACGAGAGTTGGAGTTAAAAGGGTTAGAATAGTTAATATTTGAGTTCTAGAATATTTACATATCCGTGCTTCTTATTCCGTATAATTTATTGAGCTTGAAAACCCTAGATCTAGCATATTTACGTTTGCATCTAGTTAGTCTATTATCATATTTCCATATTAACACTATTAGCATATTTCCATATTGCATCTACACCTTCCAATAAGGAATTTCCTTAAATTGATTATTTGTTACCAATATATATAATCACCTAGCTTAATCTTTTGAAATAAGAAATCTATTGTGTGCCATTGTTCTCCGTGGATTTGATCCCTAAGTACTACATCTGATTTCTCTTGGCAAGAATATTGTTTTGTGTGTTAGGATTAAGGGTTAATTTGATAGTTAATTGTTTAGGATATTTACACCCTGCTAGAACAATAAACACACCCATGTCAAATTTGGTGTCGTTGCCGGGGAACATTGATCGCCATTAGATTTAATTTCTAGGATTTAGTCTAGGTTTGTTTTTACTTTCAAGTTACTAAATTTTTTTCAGGTGCACAAAAGAGTACCAGGAGCAATAAAAGAACACGAATTACTATTCGCAGACCCACAAAAACTCGAACGTACGATCCGCAAAGAAAGACGACAAGCATCGATCAATGGCATATACTCAGCGTTGACCGACACTTCTTCATGGACATCATCGACCGACATCAGAACTCTAGCATCGACCGACATTGATCACACAGCATCGATCGACAGCATCTCACCCGCATCAATCGACGGTAGCAGACAAGTTCAGATGGTTGCGCCTATTCTAGTGGTTCAGAATGAGAATGGAGACTTGCATGACCTCAAGGGTCATCTGTGTAATGCAGCAAGTCAAAGGATAAACGATCAGGGGGCTGTAATCCCTGATGCAGAATCAGAAGCACACACTGCATTAGCTCAACCTGAAGCTAATGTCCAAGCTGCTAGAGGCATGGAGATTTCAAGGCCAATCAGAAGACCATGGATCGAATTTATGTTTGACAAAGTAGTGGAGGGAAATCAAAAGATGACTGTGGATTTCAATAGGAATATAGATTTCATGTACCTCCACCTAAACACAAATATCGAAGACCTCGACACCCGTATGAAGGAGCTGGAGAATCAGGTGACTCAGAAAAGTGAAGCCCTTAAGGGATATGAGGCTATGGTTAGGGGGACGGAAGAGGTTGGACAGAACCATAACGTCAATGCTGTGATTGATGATGATTTTTGGGTAGAAGTGGGAGGATACCGTGTAGAAAATTCAAGTTCATTCAGCGGTTCGCACAGGAATCGATCGACACAATATACTGAGAATCGATTGACGGTCCCTGTGGAGTTGGCATAATCGGGGAAATATTTTAGCAACGCTCGATGCAGAGATCGTAAAATTGATCAATGGTACCCAGTAAGAAAATAAGTTCATCTACCAAAGGTCACGAATATGACAACTCTAGAGCAGAAGATGGATGCATCAGAACCTATGATGGTTGATAAGGCTACCGAGGGTCACCCTGGGAAAAAGCCGAGGATCATTCAGAAGAAGAAAAGTGATCTTGGGAAGTTTGTGATGCCATGTCTGATAAAAAGCCATGAGTTTCCCAATGCCTTATGGACACCGGATCGTCAGTGAGCATCATACCCAGAGCTATGGAAGAGAAGTTGAACTTGAGAGTGGAGCCTTCTAGTGACTCTTTCATTTTTGTGGATTGCTCTAGGGTAGATTCAGGGGGTATTTGTAGAGATTCCCACTGCAAATTCAGAACGTCTTAGTCCCGATAGACTTCCATGTGATGGACATCAATATCAATTGGAACTCTTCTTTATTACTTGGAAGATCATTCATGGCCACCGTAGGAGCTATCTGTGACATGAAGACAAAAAGGTTGTGCCTTTCCTTGATTGATCATAATGTTTATTATGAAATTTATAAGAATAAACATTCCCTCACGAAATTATGTAATGATGCAGAGCTTGTGGCGACATGCTTCTGAGATTAGGAGTTCAATGAGGAATCGGAAGAAGGAGCATCGCTCGATACCCAACCAACACCATCAATCGACAGACTTGCAGTTCAACAATCGATCAATATCCACCCTATAGTATCGATCGACACTCAAATTTTAGAACCAACCAACACCTACCATGTAGATTCCGATTACAACCCAGCCTACCACCGAGGGATTGCTATGGAAGAGGCTGATGTTTTTCATGTTTCCCATCAACTTGGGAATTCGACATCGATCGACGGTAATCATACACCATCGATCGATAATGAGAATGAAGTAGAGATCGAACTATATTCAGCTGCCAAACACGAAAGGGAATATGGTTATCTACAACCAGATGAATTCGGTATTATGAGAGATCCAGATGGTCACGCAAGAGCTATGGATGGCAGAATTCTACATGTCACGAAGGAAGATGTGGCAGATATACTTGCAATGGCCAATGGAGCTGGGAACCTTTTTGGCCACCAGTCTGATTATCAAGCATCGATCGACGGTAACCATACACCATCGATCGACACCCATCAGGCATGCCAAGAATACGGTGAAGCTTACAAAGAATACAATGCAGATTACAGAGAGGAGGAACTGATTGATTCCCGCGGCCTGGCATTGGAAGAAGCTGGCTTGGAAATGAACGCGAAAGTTGATAATAGGCCATCGATTGTCGGCATATCTTGGCCATCGAACGACATCAAAAGAAAACCAGAACAATTACTTGGAGAATAAGATACAGAAGATAGTTATCTCAGACTAGATGAGTTTGGAACTTTCAAAGATACAGAAGGACGTGGACGAGATCTTTATTGGAGAATTTTAATCTACCTATTGAGGATGTAGAAGACGCCCTTGTTATGGCTAATGAATCATGAAATTTATTTGGACAACCACAACAGCCATCGATCGACGCACAAGTACCGACATCGATCGACAAAAAGGAGCATAAGCAAGAGCCTATCCACAATCAAACATCGATTGACAACAACAAGCATGCATCGAACGATACCACCATTCCAAGAGTCCATGAGTTCTGTACAGCTAACTCCTTTAGTTCAGAAAATCCAGGATCAATCGGTTGGATAAACCCACTACTAATAGAAGCTCGCATAGAGCATGAACAAAGAGCTTATGATGCCAATGGCAGAAGAATTTTCCAATGGGGGAAGAAAGATGAGTATGGCATCTACAGAGATGAGAATGGTAATTCACGAGCTATAGACAGAAGAGTTGTTAATGTGCAAGAAGACGTCAGAGCGGTTCTAGAGAGAGCCACTACGCTTAAGCTGAGCTACATATGTTTACCAGAACATGCAGCAAAGATCGCTATGTCTAGGCAGAAACAAAAGAGATACAACATAGCAGAGATTGACGATATTGTGCATGAGATCTACAAAGCTCAAGAGATGTCATTGGGTGATTTCTACAAGAGGGTTGATGATGTCTACTATCCTATAGACAAGTGCCTCAACGGTTTGAGAACACGCAAGGTTGAGATGAAGCAAGATTTGGATATTGTTCAAAGACAACATGCGAGTGGACCAGATAGAGTGACATCGATCGACGGCAGCATCATGCCGTCGATCGATATTGATTTCGACAGACAGAAGTACGCAGCAGAAAAACAATTAGAAGACAGTTTCAATGATATTTCTTTTTCCCAAAGATTGATGAAAGAAGGTATTTCTCAGCAATTGAAGGATATATCAGAGCCTACTGCTGCCAGACTTAGAATTCTACAGCGCGGTATTGAGAATCTACAAAGGACAATGCATTCAGTGGAGGTTACTAAGGAGATCATAAAGAATGGGAAAGCCAGAGGAGATAAAGCAATGAGAAACTTCGTTGGTACATGGTTTCAGAAGAGCAAAGAAGATGTACACACTTGTTTTCCTAGTGTTGATCCACCTCCCTTCTAGTTAGAAAGTTTAATACGTCGAGCTTAAGACTATAACCAAGCACTGAGTGGGAGGAAACCAACTGTTTAGTAAGTTTTTATTTTGTTTTTACTTATACTACAACTTATTTTTTTAGTTTTACTTTGTTTTTACAGACTATTTGAGTTTCCATCTATCGACACCATAGAGGCACCATCGGTCGACGTTGGATCGCGACCATCGATCAACCACACCCGCCTACCATCGATCGACACTATCCTATAGAGAGAGGTATCGAGTTTTATACTTAAGCTATTTACTTATGATTTGAATTTTTCCTAACCAATCCGGGCCGGATTACACTGGGGACAATGTAATTGAAGTCTCGGGGAGGTTCGCTAATGCTATTTGATTTGTTTTTGAGAGTTTTTTTTTAAGTTTTTATTAAGTCAAGAAGAAAACTATGATCAAGACTTACTATTGACTAACCACACTTTAGCATCATTCTTAGAAGGTTGTTTGCAGAGACTACTAGAGATACCAAAGTGGATCATCTTGCCACTATATCACACTTGCTTAGAAAGTTTGAAGGAACCGAAGCTGATTTCCAACACTATTCCTGAGATTATTTGCTTGCTTTGGGATTTTGTATACACTGGGTCGGATTCTTTTTGCAAGTCTGGAAGGTAAAAGTCTGTGTGCTTCTGATTCCCCTCTCTCTCCCCTTCAGATTAATAAAAAGGAGTCAAACGAGATTTGGGGGCTACAACCATTAAAGCTTGATTCATATGATCCTAGAAAGAGATAAAGGTCAAAAAGAAGTGAACAAGATCTGGTGGCAAAAACCATTAGGGCTTTATTCATGGAAATCTATCCAAATATTTCAGTCAATGAAAAAAAAATGATACCCTTAAAAGATGGGAGACATTGACTGAGGAGAAGTGAGAAGAGAGAGAGGAAAGAACTCTGAGAAGACTACCTGTGTGTTCAGATACTTGCAGAGGTAAGATTCCATCCTTTGATCGATACTCCCAAGGTAAAGCATGCATTTTATTTTATGCAAAGAAATGAAATTAGTAGAGGGGCGAATCAGACTAGTATTCGCTAAGTTGTTTGTAGAATGAATTTTGTTGCTATACTAGGATAGAGTATATAAATTTTCTCTGTGATTGACTTGATAGGATGTGGTTGCAATAAAGTAAGGTGACAGTTATACTTAGACATTATGTGAGTCTTCGCTTTCAAAATCTCTTTCGCAGGCTTGTTTTCTTAAGGACAAGCAAAAGATTAAGTCTGAGGGAGTTGATATAGCCTATTTATTACCAGTTATAGGCTTCATTTAGGGTCTATTATGTGTGTCTAGGCTATATTTTAAGGTCTTTTCAAGTCCAGGTATATTTTGGAGATATATGGAGATACTTTGAGCTTTTAGAGCATTTAGAGGAGAATAATCCGTAGCTGATCATTGTGAGAATCGAAGTACACGACTGTCATCGATCGACGACACTACCTTGGCATCGACCGATGTTACATCACCAAGATCAATCGATGTTGCACATCTGACATCGATCGATGTCCAATTAGTAGACAGCCGATTTCAAGCCCAAGTTAGAGACAAGACACAAGATTACAAGATTACCCATGGATGATTTTTGACCTCGATTTTAGAGTTTTATATTTATACTTTATGTATGACACCAAAGGTGTGTGTGTGTGTGTGTGGAGGGCAGTGAGCCAGTGCGTGGTGCAGTGTGCCAGTGGCATATTGTGTGCACCAGCACTCCATTATAGCTTTAGGATTTAGGGGAGAAGATTCATAACTCCTTAGGAAAATTTGTATTGGAACCCCAGTATTTTATCTATGCATTATATTCAGATTATTATTCTTACTTTGATTATGTCTGAGTAGTTATCAACTGGATTTAGGGTTGAATGATAGCAAACATGGATTAGCCCAAAAGTAGTATTGCTAGGTTAAGTGAATATCTATCAACTGAGTTGTGCTTAATTTTCCAAGGCTTGAAAGCATTGTTTACTAACCCTACAATCACCACCCCCGACCTTTCCCCGTATTTTGGCCTCATTCGCACGGTATCGCGAATCACTTTTCGATAGGTCACCCATCCTTTCACTACTCCCGCCCAAGCACGCTTAAGCCTGGAGTTCTAAACCGATGTATGACGGAAAAGGTAAGTTAATTTGGTGACATAGGTAGCCAAATAAAATATCTTAAGCTCTTCCACATATACCAAAAATCGGGATGTTACAGATATATTCTTAGGAACCCTCTTCAATCTCTTGCAAAATCTATCAATTTCAGATTTTTTAGCTTCTCTCTTGAGGTGTTTGGGAAAATAAGGCTTCCTAGATTTTTCTATCTTCCCAATTGAACTTCCTTCTTTCGTTCGTCCATATGGTGCCAATCGATACTGCGTGTGTGTCGTCGATCAAAACTCTCAACAAAAGAGGTTTCAGCTGGGGTCAATTGCTCTTGTTCTGGTGCATCTTCAGGTTGTTAATTAGTGTTCACTATTGGCTTTTTTGATGTTTGATTTGGGTATCGAGTTCCACTCAAGCTGTGTGCATCAATACTTGGCAATCAAACTCGGTAAGTCACCGGTAGGTGTTGATCGACGACAGTGGTAGGTCGTTGATCGACACTCGGCTCAACATGATATAACATAGGAGAAAAAGGGTGTAATCATCGAATTTTGATTTCGCTCGATTCTCACTGTTTCACAAGATCATACAGACTCTTCAAGGGGTGTCGATCGATGCTCAGCTAATGGTGTCGATCGACACCAGTGCGATCTGCCAACGGACATAGCACATTTTATTTGTAAGTCCCCTTCTTGGAGCTTCTCTTGCTCTACCACTTCCCTGAAATCATCATCTAAGATAGCATCAACCTGGTGTCTCTTGCTTTCCTTACATTTCCCTTTAACCAGAGTTTCATGCTTCTTCACAGCTTCTGCAGTCTGAAAAATATGGGTGTCAAGAATCATGACACGGGTGTCCAAGGCTTCAAATTTTCCATTCAACTCTTTGTAGAAAAACTCAGCCTCAAATTTAAGTATGCATTCATCTTCTGCTGAATCTCTAGGACTCGTTCCATTATAGACTCCACTCTCTGAATATAGCCCTGAAGACCAGTTTCATTGATGTGATTCTCATCTTCTTCTGCAGCATGTTCCACCATTGAGAATTCATGTACAGAACCAATGTTAGCGTTGACCTCAACGATCTTGTCACCAACCATTACAGCCGATTTCATCTTGTGGATATCCATATTCTTGGTATTGTTGTTAGATACCAAGCTCTCAATCAGTATATTTGCTTCCTCTAGGGTCTTGATGTTTCCTACGCTTGCAGCGTCCAGCATCAACATATAACGCAAATGAATACCCCTGAAGAAGATTTTCAGAAGTTGAACTTCCATGAAACCATCATGTGGACCGTCCCTTTGGTATTTCCTAAACATGTCCCAAGAGCTTCTGAATGCTTCACTAGGTCCCTGAGACAATATCCAAATTTTATTCTTTACCTCTTCAGTTTTGCGTCATCAAAAGGGATCTATCTGAAATGCAGTCTTGACATCATTTCAGGTAGTGAGAGATCCTAGTGGTAATAGGAAGTTCTGCCATTTAACTGCATTCCCAGAAAGAGAACATTTGAAAATCTAGCAGAGAGATAATTTTTAGTTTCTTCATGATCCTTGATGCCAGACAAAAAATACTCGAGTGTTTTAATATGGTCCATGGGATTTTTTTGAGGAAGACCATGAAAAGGGTGCTAACCACATAAGAGAAGTATGCGGGTTTTATATCAACCCCCATGAATTTCTGAAGGTTAAATCTCACGCATGTTAGAATAGAACTGACTAGGCATGATCCATTCTGCTAATGTTATCAGCGAAGAACTTTATCAACATCAGCAGCAGCAAATGCCTTAAGGATTACAGAGCCATGTGCATCTATGTATTGACATGCTGTATTACATAGATGACCCTCTGGGTCATGCAAGTCTCCATTTTCATCCTTAATCAACATGAGTCTCCTAGTCATCTTTGACTTACCGCGTGCAGTGTCGATCGATGTTATCAGATGAGTGTCGCTC
Source organism: Moricandia moricandioides (assembly GCA_905132885.1). Classification (NCBI taxonomy): domain Eukaryota; kingdom Viridiplantae; phylum Streptophyta; class Magnoliopsida; order Brassicales; family Brassicaceae; genus Moricandia; species Moricandia moricandioides. Next base: position 22,941 of record CAJHQQ010004040.1, read on the forward strand.
GTCACTAGAACAGAGGTGTCGATCGCTGCTTGGAGGATGGTGTCGCTCGACACTGACCTCTTAGTCTTACGGATCTTATGTTCAAACTCAGCTAGCTCCTGGTTTTAGAAGTCCAAGAGTTCTTTTCCCTTGTTGCTTCTGGTACTCAGATGAATGTACGTGAAACGTAAGAATATTTTTTAAGTAAGTAAACTAAAAATAAAAACATAGACAAAATCCTACACCTAGTCTAGTGGTGATCAGAGTCACCAGCAACGGCGCCAGATTTGATATGCTCAAATTAAAGTTCAAACTACTCTCTCAAATTAGAGGTTCGATGTAGTAATTTAGGATAAAATCCACATAGACTTTATCTTTCACATAATAGACATGAGTTTCAAGTCAAGCTAGGAAAACAGTAATAAAGTAGTAAACAAAGCAATAAATAGATGAAAAGGTTGCATACAATAAGGAAGAAACGCCAGATCTATGGATTTATCAATCAAGAGATGTAAAGCTACAATCAAGTATGCTAAGTGTTTTATAGTTTCAATTCTATAACTTGAATTTAATAAGCAAATAATCCAGCTCTCACATGCAATTTCTAATTAGATGTCTAAATCTTGAGATTCCAAATCTCGTATGCAAATTCAGGAAGAGTGGCGATCAATACTAATGATTGAGTGTCCATAGACACATCTTTAGACAAGAATCAACGTACAGATCGATATTGTTCAAATAAACCCTAGACCAATTGTCGTATGCGCCTAGGTATCTAATCCAGCAGAGCTCGGGTTCCGTTAATTGATTGCGCTCTCGTGCCTCTCAATTTTCATATGATTATAGGTTCATATAATCAGTCACACTCTAATACTTTTTCAATTATATTAGATCCTAGTATTACAAGCTACCCTGGTGTACAAATCAGTAAGAAACCCTAGCAATCCTAGGATTATCAGTTTGATATTAAGAACATGAAAGCCCTAAATCTAATATGAGAATTACTCAAACATTAAAGCAAGAACACAAATCATAGTCTCAATAAATAATAGATAAAGAAATCAATGATAAAACCAAAGGAGTTCCAATCAATATCTGAAGAAAAATTAACCTTCTCTACAAAACTAAAACAATGAATAAAAGAAAAAGTAGAAAGTGTAGTCGTCAACAAGGGCTTACAAAACTATAAAAATAATGTTTAAAGTTTGTCGGGGCATTCTGGTAACTTGTGGTGACTTTTGGGCCTTAGTCGGTCTTGAAATAGACTCGGCCCATCTTCAAGAATCTGTATCAATCGACACTAAGAGGTTGGTGTCGATCGACACTCCTTCTAAATCTCGACAGCTTCCTCTCACAAAGCAGACATACCACGCTTTAGTAAAACGGGCATAACTTTATATCTAACCGTTATATTGATCTCAAACTGGTGGAATTGGAAAGCTAACTCAAAGCTATATCGTTTCTTAAATGATGAGCTCAATCGCACCGTGGTAATGTCTTCATCCATAGCTAAACTTCTGATGCGTGTGCGCAGTTCTGCACCTCTAAAAACTTCATAATCTCTATTGTTCTCCAAAACGTAGCTAAACCCGAAAAAAACTCTAAAAAGATCCCAAAAAAATATAATAGACTCTAAAAGGACCTATACCATGATCTAAAAGTGGTTAATTCTATGGGATATCAGTGCTTCATTTCCTTCATATGTCGGTCTCATGCTTTTTCCCTTCATCTCCTGTGAAACCCTAATCGAGTGCTTTCTTTGTTTCACATGGGCCTGGGCCTTAGGAAAACTCTCACAGACAAACATGCTCATTGTGTAAAGGGTCTCATACCCTTTGAGTCTTCTATTGCTACATCTCATTGGAATTTTAATTCCATATCCAAGCAATTAAGGTTTCATTTGTCCACTCTTGGCTACGGTTCTGGAGTCTTGCAACTCTTGCCGGCCAACAGCCGATCATTAGCAGAGATGGTCTCCAACCAATCTCAAACCCCATCGATTGGATTCTTCAACGTCGGTTTTAAATTTGATTCTTCTTGTTCTGTTGAAAAGTATATTTAGGAATTCAAGTAAATTTTTTCTACGGATCTATTCTCTCCTTTACCGTCTATATCTTTCGTCATGTTTTAGTTTTTTCTTATCGTCTTGCCATCACATATACCTTCGGTTGTAACCGTCTAGCCTCATTGGGCGTTTATCTAATATAATTATTGGATGTTAAAAAATTCTCTAAGACATATTTAAGTTTTAATTAACATGATAAGTCACATTTGTATGGAGAAACACTTTTCTTTGTTCTTCTATGTGCTTTTTGGACCAAAAACCCTTAAAAATAACTAGTAAAGTAGTTGAGTTTAGATGTGATAAAAAGAAAGAGTGGACACAGATATACTAGTTTAGTTATATGTTCTTTTTTGTTAGACACAAGTAGGCTATAAGATTCTAAAAGTATACATACATCCAACAACGGTGGATATTTTCTTTTTAGAAAATTGAAAAAGAAAATGTAAACATATAAAAATGTGGATACGTTTTATATAGGAAATATATCTAAGTCATTCACCCTTTTATGTGTATTTTTCTATTTTCATTTTTAATATCTATATAACAAATTTGATTGGTACAATAAATTATATATTTTTTGTTTGCTAAATTTTAACATCTATCGTGATATACTTTTATATTTTAACATTAATACCTAAAAATTAACAATGTGAAAGTTGTGGATGAAATAGTTGTGGACGAGAAAGACATGGACAAGGAAAGTGGACTAAGAGTTATGAACAGTTGAGGTATTTATAGTAACAAAATAGTGGATAGATGTTTGTGAGATTTTTTTATATGTTTTGTACCAATTTTATAAGTTAAAGGCTGTTATTTTACATTATATATTAGATGAAAAATAGAAAATTTAGATAAATATAGATACTAAATATATAAAAAAAATGACATGTTATTATAGAAATAGTGTAGAAAAATATTTGGAGGATGAGTTTGCAATGCACGAAATATTTGTGGAAGGAAAAATTGTGGATATCATGGTTGTGAAAAAGCGAGTTGGGGATGAACAATTTGTGGACACATATTTTGATGAGCATCATATATGCGTTTTCTCTCTCTGGCCATAAGACTTGCGAGCTCTTCTTTGAATTATGTTTCCATGGAAATGACAGTAGGAAAAGCTTTAGTTATTGAAAGTCGAAAAGGTCGCAGACATGAAGCAAGTCAAGTGAAAATAAGCCATATACTGTTAGTGTAAGATAAGCAAGCTATGCGATGTAAAACACACAGTAGTATAGAGTTAATCAATTCCAAAAACCACGACTATATTTATTCTTTTAAAAGCTCATACTTGTTCTTCTTAAAAGAAATAAACCAAACAAGCTCAAGACACCCCTCGACTTGTTTGCTAGTCTTACTCGTTCAGAAACCTAAGCCAGATTCTGAACCACTTAAGCCCTTAACCCCTAGATGCTTTGCTTCTCCTTATTCGGACGTACAAAAACTCTCTATTGCTAAAATCTCTCCATGTGTGTTAGCCGACTACAACCCAATCGACTCTCTCTTTATACCTAGAGAGAAAAACCCTAAAACTACCCAATGGAAACTTTCCATTTTCTGTTTCAGCGAATAAGACAACCTTCTTTTTTCTTCATCGGTTGCTTATTCTTCACTCCTTTTTCTTAACGTCCACGCCTTGATAAATATCTTCATATCTTTACCAAAGGCTCCTTCCTTTTCTTGCATTTGTCTTCACACGTGCTTCTCATGATCCATCTCTCTCATGCAGTAGTCCATGTCGCACTTCATGAACTACTTCTGCTCTGCTACATCATCTTCTTCACCATACATCTTCACGTGCTTCTCATGATCCATCTCTCTGATGCAGTAGTCCATGTCGTACTTCATGCACTACTTCTGCTCTGCTACATCATCTTCTTCACCATACATCTTCAATCTCCCCCTTTTTAATTCGTCGTCTCACAAGTACCTGAGATAGAAGACATGGCAACCACAACTCCACCAATGCATATTATCAAAGGATAACATATACAAATGCTCCCCCATAAACTATAGCATATACAAATGCTCCCCCATAAACTTAGTCTTCTGCATCTCAGTCCTCTTCTTCTCCCCCTGCTTGTGAGCACACGGATTAAAAACAACAGGAAACATCAATACTTCATAACGAGAGACCGGTACTAATTTGCTACAGCACTCTGAAGGTCCTGAACGATCTCAGCTAAAGGCTGAAGAGCTCGAGTTCTGTCATGTAGTGCCACTTGCAGTTCAACCCTGGTGAGTGGTCCATGAGGTATGAAAACTGATCCAAGCTCATAAACCGATACTCGGCGTGGTCTAGTTTTGGAGCTAGGTGTAGCAGTCCGTGGAGCAGGAGTTGGAGCAGGAGCTGGCTGACGTGTTGTCCTAGCAGAGCTTCTCTTCGATTCAGCATTGGCAGGTGCCTTTCCTTTAGCTACTCGCTGCTCAGAGCTTTCTCCATGTCTACAAGCACTAGAGGCAGAGCAGGCTCATCCTTATCTTTCGGTGATTCATCTCTGATCGGAGCATCTGGCACGACAGTACTTGAAGATTCCTTCTGCGGCTTCGGATCTGCTACAGGTTCTTTGCAGATGGATCTATTTCAAGACCAGGAGTCCTTTCATCACTCTCCTCCGATTGCGCTTTCTCATTCGCAGTGTTGAAGGACTCGAGCTCTTTGGCTACTTCAGGAAGAGCTGTAGACACTGGCGGATCATTTCTCGGCGGAGGCGATTTAGGTTCACCATCAGAGAGTTACCTTCGACTTGCTTCAGCCTCTGCATGCTTCTCTACCTTGGATGATTCGCCTTGTTGAGTTGAGTTCTTGGCTTTTCCCATTATAGAAGTTGGTTTCTTTGCTTGATTTGCGAGGGAGATGAAGCGAGGCTGCGAGATTTAGCTTCTCAAGCACGATGAAGATTATTAGGGTTTGTGCCCCACTACTTCCCTTAACTAAATAAGGCTGAATCAACTTTTCTGATATAGCACAGCTGGTCCCTGACTTTTTATCCTCTCCTTTGTATGCCTACACATTTAATTTCTCTCATCCAAACACATAAGCATTAGGCACATTCGTGAATTAATGTTGTGTCATCAGACTTTCAAGATAGTAATAAAACACGAGTCACAACTCACAATTGGCTGATTCAAGATTAATATAAAGCATTAGATCAGTTTATTTACCATTTATGTGATGTGCTTCATGAGTTGACTCAGTGCTTGATTCAGGCTGCACATATAACTCTTTCTAGATCTTATACTCTGGTGCTCCCGATTGTCTTTTTATGGCTAGCTCTCACATTGCTATGCCTTCATCAATACTGCTGGTTTTCATTTTTTATTCTCGCGCTGTGAAACCCCTGTTATTTCCCATCATGAATCTATCAATTTTTTCTTTTCCCCCTTTTTTTATTGAGCATCTTTCTGAAACATTTCTGGCTCTTTTTAATGAGAGGGGGGGGGGCCACAGATTGACGTGAAACCTGTACCATTACAGTATTGACGGCATACCAAGCAGCTCTTTTCCACAGCGTTCTCAGGTTCCAAAACCAATCTGAATCATATGTACATCCCGAACCAGCACCTGCACTACTCTCTGCACAACTTGACTCAACAATCAAGGTTACACACACCAATTGCATTTATTAGTGTGATAGAACGATTAAATTCAAGAGATTTAGTGCATATATCAGCCAACTGCAAATCAGTAACTACATGTCCGATTACTACCTGATTGTCTTCAACTAATTCTCTGATGAAGTGGTGCATGATGTCAATGTGCTTCGTCCTTGAATGTTGGACCGGATTCCTTGAGATATCAATTGCACTTTTGTTGTCACAATACACAAGAAAGGGACCTGAGTGCATTCCATAATCAGCTGACATCTGCTTCATCCAGATAAGTTGTGAACAGTAGTTACCCATGGCAATGTATTCTGCTTCTGCCGTAGAGAGTGATACAGAGTTTTGCTTCTTGCTCAGCCACGAGATAAGATTGTTTCCAAGAAAGAAACATCCTCCACTGGTACTTTTCCTGTCATCAGCACATCCTGCCCAGTTCGCATCACTATACCCCACCAAGTTCTTGTTGGAATTCTTTAAGTAATACACATCCAAGCCCTCCGTTCCTCTGACGTACTTGATGATTCGCTTTACTGCATCCAAGTGTGATACCTTAGGCTTGGCTTGATATCTTTTGCACACATCAACACTGAATGATAAATCTGGTCGAGTAGCAGTCAAGTATAACAGACTACCAATCATCCCTCGATAGAGCTTAGCATCAACATCTTCTCCAGCTTCATCTCTTGCAAGTTTCAGTGATGTACTCATAGGTGTCTTTGAAACTTTGGAGTTCTCAATTCGCCACACATACTCATTTCAAACTCTTGAGTCATATTCTGAACAAACTCATCAACCAGCTTCTGTGACGTCCCTCCAAAGATAATATCATCCACATAGATTTGGACAATAATTATATCCTTCTCCACTTCTTTGAAGAATAACGTCTTGTCTATACTCCCTCTGATGTACTCAGCTTTCAACAAAAATCCTGTGAGCCTTTCATACCATGCACGAGGTTCTTGCTTCAGCTCATACAAAGCTTTCTTCAGTCGGTAGACATAGTCTGGATGCACTGGATCTTCAAATCCCTTCGGTAGCTCAACATAAACTTCCTCCTGAAGTACTCCGTTGAGAAAAGCACTTTTCACATCCATTTGATACACTTTGAAGTTTAGTATGCACACAATCCCCAGAAACAACTGAATGGATTCCAATCTTGCAACCAGAGCAAATGTCTCTTCAAAGTTTACTCCTTCAATCTGTGAGTATCCCTGAGCCACAAGTCTTACCTTGTTGCGAACCACTTTTCCATGCTCATCAGTCTTGTTCTTGAAGATCCATTTAGTTCCAACCATGTTTACTCCTTCTGGTCGAGCAACAATTTCCCACACATCATTCCTAGTGAATTGCTCAAGTTCCTCCTCCATTGAGACAATCCAATATTCATTACGAAGTGCTTCAGTGTGTGTCTTTGGTTCAATTGATGAGACAAAGCATGCGAACTGCACCATTTCTCTGAAATTGATGACTTTGCCACGAGTCTTCCGTTCTTCTTCAATGCCTCCAATCACGTCTGACTTCGAGTGATTACGATGATTTTGCTGAATCACCGGTTGAGGTATTGTATCCGCCATTGGACCTTCCTCAATCGTTTCATTAGTAGCTCCTGTTGAGTCATCTTCATCACCTTCATCTGACTCCAAATCTCTTCCTACAACCACTGATAGATCGTCAAACACAACATTAACTGATTCTACAATCGTTTCTGACCGCTTGTTGTAGTCCCGGTAAGCTGAACTAGACTGTGCATAACCCAGAAAGGATCTCTCGTCACTTCTTGAGTCAAATTTCCCGAGGTAGTTCTTGTCATTCAATATGTAGCACCATGAAGCATTGCCCTTCCAATCTCCTGTAAAGTCCTATTCTTCCTTTCCACCACTCCATTCTGTTGAGGTATCCTTGGTGCCGCAATCTGGTGAGTTACTCCTTCTAATTCAAGGAAGGTAGTCATGACTTCATTCTCAAGCTCACCACCATGATCACTGCGTATCTTCTTGATTCTTCCTTTTTCATTTATGAGTTAGAGAGCCCAGATTCTGAAATTCTCAGGAGCTTCTGACTTTTCCTTGAGAAACCTCACCCACGTGCATCTGGTGTACTCATCTACAAGCACGAACACATATCTCTTTCCTCCGATACTTTCTGTTTGCATAGGACCCATGAGATCCATGTAAACTAGATCCAGAGGTGCCTTTGCTTGAATATCCAGTACCTTCATGTGTTGTATTTTTGACTTGTTTTCCCTCATTGCATGCACCACACACCATCTTGTCATCGATCTTGAGTTTGGGTACTCCTCGAACCATGTCGTTGTGGACTAGATTCTTCATATTCCTGAAGTTCATATGCCCCAATCGTCGATGCCACAGATCAACATTTCCCTGAGCTGATAAACATTTAACCTTTTTCTCCCACATGTAGCAGTTGTTGTTGGATCTGACACCTTGTAGTACTGTCACCCCATACTGGTTTATAGCACGACAATCAATTGCTGAGAAACTCACCGTAAGTCCATCATCACACAGCTGACTTACGCTTATCAGGTTAGCTTTCAATCCTTTGACAAAGTGGACATTGACCAATCTAGGTACTTCTGAACTACATGTTGTCCCTTTGCCTTGAATGACTCCACAACCTCCATCTCCAAAGGTTACTTTTCCTCCTTTTACGTTAGACACTTTGTCTAGATACTTAATGTTTCCCGTCATGTGTCCAGAACAACCACTGTCGAAGTACCACAGTTCATCAGATTCTGAGTCACTTGAAACTCGCGCCATGTTACATCGAAAGGTACTTCTTGTTTCGGTCACTGCCTTAGGATACAGGTCAGTTTTCTTTATCCATCCTCGAGACGTCTTACCAATTCTCCAAAACTTGTGTTGTCTCCGAAGTTGCTTGACCCGTTCCAGATACTTGTAGCAATACTTCTTGTAGTGACCAAACTTCCCACAGAAGAAACATCCGCTGACTTGAGCTGGGGTACTTTGTGTCTTGACTTCTTTAACATGTGCAAATCCTCCAGACACAAAACGTGTTGTACCCGTTGAGCTACTGTGCCTTCCAGTGTAGCCAAGTCCCATGGTAGAGTTTTCAGTTCTGCCACTGCTCAAGATCTTGTCAAGTTGTTTAGTTCCTGTGAGCATCTTGATCTTTCGATATTGTTGATCCAATTCAGCTTGAAGATCAGCCACTTTCTTCCTCTCAGCAAGTACTTCTTCTCTAAGTTCATCAGCTTGTTTCGCTAGAATCAACTTCTCTTTGATCAAATTTATGCTCTCCTTGGCTAACTCTGCCTCCCTGTTGAGTTCATCTCTTAGAATTTGTACTTCAGCTTCTAGTCTCGCCTTCTCTTTGATTAGCACAAGATTCTCCATGCCCAACTTCACTAGATTTTCTCGAACTTCCTTGTAGCTTTCATTGAGCTCGTTCTCTTGTTCAGCATCACTCTCAGATTCTGAGTCATACTCTACTATTCCCAGACATGCCACGAAGTTGTTCACTTCTTCTTCACTTTCGCTGTCTGAGTCGCTGTCATTGATCCCTATCATTAACTTTTCTGGTTTTCTCCTTCCATCCGACTCACACTCAGATTGAGTGTGTCCATATCCTTTGCAGTTATGACACTGGAGATCTCTTCTCTTCACTGTAGGAAACTCAGTTCGAAAGTGACCATACCCCTTGCATTCGTAGCACTTAACGTCATTCTTCCTGTAGTTCTTATCTGGTTCAGATGTCTTCCTTCCTGAACCAAACTTCTTCTGTCCATTCTCCACCTTTCCTAGAGCTCGATCAAACCTTCTGACCAGGAAGCTCACTGGGTCATTGTCCTCCATACGATCCTTCTCAACTGATGCAAGAGCAATTTCTTTCTCCTTCTTCCCACCGAACACTTCCATCTCATGCGCTTGTAGCATCCCAACTACTTCATCAAATGTCATCTCATCGGTGTTACAGGAGACACTCATAGCTGTCTTGTATGCCATGAACTTTGACGGAAAGCACCTCAGGAACTTCTTCACGAGTTTTTTCTCTTTGTATTTCTTCCAAGTGTGAGTGCTTCTTGCGCCAGTGAGCTGATCTTTGAGCTGAAATCTCCAACAGAATTCATTTCTTCCATCTTTTCAAACCTAGTTGCAAGCATATCCTTCCTAGAACTTTGGACTTTCAGAGTTCCTTCAAAGTGCCTCTGCAGAATATCCCATGCATCATTCACTGCCTCACACCCTTGAACCAGTTCAAATTGCTTCCTTGCCATGCTGCAGTGTATGACAATTAGTGCACGAGCATTGAACTTCGCCATCTTGTTTTCATAGTCAGTCCAGAATTCTTCCAGCTTTGGAACATCTTTCCCATCAAGCCTCTTGCAACAGGTGACTTCCAACCAGATTCCACAGCCTTCCACGCCAATGGATCCATCCCCTTGATTGTAGCCTTCATACGCGCCTTCCAAAAACCATAGTCTCCTACTTCAAGGATCACATTGGAATTCGTCACCAACTTGCGATAGCTATCCATCTTACTCCGCAGGATCCTACCTGTTAAGACAAACAAAGTACAGATACCCGCTCTGGTACCAATTGTTAGTGTAAGATAAGCAAGCTATGCGATGTAGAACACACAGTAGTACAGGGTTAATCAATTCCAAAAAACCACGACTATATTTATTCTTTTAAAAGCTCATACTTGTTCTTCTTAAAAGAAATAAACCAAACAAGCTCAAGACACCCCTCGACTTGTTTGCTAGTCTTACTCGTTCAGAAACCTAAGCCAGATTCTGAACCACTTAAGCCCTTAACCCCTAGATGCTTTGCTTCTCCTTATTCGGACGTACAAAAACTCTCTATTGCTAAAAGCTCTCCCTGTGTGTTAGCCGACTACAACCCAATCGACTCTCTCTTTATACCTAGAGAGAAAAACCCTAAAACTACCCAATGGAAACTTTCCATTTTCTGTTTCAGCGAATAAGACAACCTTCTTTTTTCTTCATCGGTTGCTTATATCTTGCACTCCTTTTCTTAACGTCCACGCCTTGATAAATACTTCATATCTTTACCAAAGGCTCCTTCCTTTTCTTGCATTTGTCTTCACACGTGCTTCTATGATCATCTCTCTGATGCAGTAGTCAAATGTCGCACTTCATGAACTACTTCTGCTCTGCTACATCATCTTCTTCACCATAC
>CAJHQQ010004041.1:0-33746 GCA_905132885.1 Moricandia moricandioides
GGTGAGAAAGTGACCTGGAGGAAGAGGCACACACAGCTTGGTGTGATAGTGACAGGTCAGTCCTTCTTCTTATGCACCACTTGCTCTCTTTCTTGTCTAAATCAGACCAGCTAGTTCCATTGCATTCAAGACTGAATGCCTTGACTTCTGGAGCATAGGCAGCAGTCATAGTGTCTTCCCCACTCATTCTTGCCTTGCCAAGTCAGTCTGGTTCAGGTTTGGATGAATAGTAGACAGATATCAAATCTTCTCACTTTGGCTGTCCTAGTAGTTTGAACCTTAATATCCAGCTTGCTGCGTCTTCTGCTGTCTTTTATTATTCCGAACAGAGAGGATATGTGAAGAGTGTGTGCTACCTGCAAGCATGCCAATGTCCAAGTTCAAAACCAGGGTTTGTATAGCTCTTTACCTATATCCACACTAAGCGCATCCCTGGAATGACATTCTCGTATGGATTGTCATTGTTGGTGCCTGAACTAGACTGGAAAGGATCAATCTTGTTTGTAGTTGATGAGGTTCTCTAGATGCAGCATTTCATAGCATCGTCATAAGACTGATGATCTGCATTGCATATAGCTAACTGTTCTAAGGAGGTGTACGTTTGCATGGCATGCCTAGAACCATAGTTTCTGATAGGCCTGAGTAGCATCGTGGATGAGTACCCAACTCTAGTCTTAGTTACTTTGGAAGACACTTGTGGTCTTTTAGTTAGGCACTAAGCTTTTGTTTCTACTACATGTCATCCACAACTGATGGGCAAACTGAGTAGTAATAGGACATTAGGGACACTCCTGCGTGCATCTATTAGAAAGAACTTAAGACCATGGAAGATACTTACACATTGTGATTTGCATACAATCATGTGCTATGCATTCTGCCTCTAAAGAGTATTCCACCCTGTTGAAATTGTTTATGGCTTTTCAATCCACCTCTCCTCTGGGATCTAATGGCTCTTACCTGAGTGTGAAATGGACAAGTCTAGCATGGCAAGAAGAAAAGCCGAGTTGGTTCAACAGATTCATGAGAGGCTAGACTAAACATTGAGCAGAAGACCAAGCTGTATGAGAAGCAAGCAAACAAGGGGAGACGTGTGAGAACCTTTGAAAGTTGGTGACCAAGTTTGGGTTGCACCTAAGGAAGGATAGGTTCCCCAACGAGAGGAAGTCCAAACTGATGCCAAGGGTTGATGGACCCTTTGAGATCATCCACAAGATCAATGACAATGCCTACAAGCTTGATCTCCAAGGTAAGTACGATGTATCAAATAGCTTCAATGTCACTGATTTGGCTCCTTTTGTTTGTAGATGGACCTGATTTGAGGACAAATCCTTTTCAAGAGGGAGGGGATGATGTGATCATGGACCGGATCACTAAGGAGGACAATGGGGAGAGTTTAGATGAGCAACATGAAGCCACAATGCATCAACCATTTGATGAAGATGCTCTAACCATTCATGAAGGTCCCATGACTCGTTCCAGAGTCAAGAAGCTTAATGAGAATGTTGTTGGATTACTCACTTCACATCCACAACAAGAAGGTCTTGGACAAGGTTTGATCCGAGATGTCTTTTTGGAATAATAAAAGATAGAGAAGACCGAAGCAAGCTGGATTAAGGTTCAAACTAGGACAGCAAAGTGTGAAGATTTGAATCTGTCTACTATTCATCCAAATCTACGACCAGACTTGACTTGCAAGCAAGCGAAGTGAGTGCGGGAATGACATTATTGGGACGTGGACTAATGCTCCAGAAGTCACGGCAATTCGTTGAATGCTAGTGGTAAGCTAGCTTGGTCTAGATTAGACAAGAAAGAGAGCAAGTGTGCATAACAAGAAGGAGCTAGACCTGTCACTATCACACACCAAGCTGTGTTAGCGGGCTCTTCCGTCCAGTCACTCTCTCACCATTCTGGCACGTTGCCAGCCTGTCCCAGCCAGCCTGCCCCTTCTAAGATTTCCACAATATTATGATATCATCATTCCCTACACAGTAGATTAGATATATATTAGCCGTAGTTTGTTGTGTAGTTGGGCTATATATTAGCCTCTCGGTGTAATCAAAACAATTAAGCTGAAAGTGGAGGTTTCCCCTTCTTCTGTCACCATTCTACCTGTCTGCATTAATCTCTCTATTCTCTGGATTACTTACTCTCTTACACGAAATCTCTTCACCATAATCGCCATACTCCTCCTAAATCGTCTCATATTCTCCAATACTCTACATTGCAGTCTCTTTAATCTCTCCATGTCTCTCTGATTCTCTTCTCTTACACTCACTCTATACTCTGTTTCTACATCACTCACACACCATAATCTGTCTATTCTCACATGGTATCAGAGCTCCCAAGCTCCTGAAACTCAAAGCTTCCGCAAATCAAGCACAAGCTCACCTGTGATTGATGTAGAAACAGAGTATAGAATGATGTAAGAGAAAGAGAATCAGAGAGACAAGTGAGATTTAAAGAGACTGCAATGTAGAGTATTGGAGAATAAGAGAGATTTAGGAGGAGTATGAGATTATTGTGAGAGATTTCGTGTAAGAGAGTAAGTAACCAGAGAATAGAGAGATTAATGAGACAGGAGAATGGTGAAGAAGAAAGGGGAACTCCCCACTTTCAGCTTAATTTGTTTTGATTACAAGAGAGGCTAATATATAGCCCAACTACACAACAAACTAGCTAATAAACAATTACTTGTGTAGGGAATGGATAAACAATAATATTGTGGGGAAATCAGAAGGGGCAGGCTGGCTGGGACAGGCTGGGCACGTCCAGAATGGTGAGAAAGTGACTGGAGGAAGAGGCACACACAGCTTGGTGTGATAGTGACAGGTCAGTCCTTCTTCTTATGCACCACTTGCTCTCTTTCTTGTCTAAATCAGACCAGCTAGTTCCAATTGCAATCAAACTGAATTGCCTTGACTTCTGGAGCATTAGCCACGTCCATAATGTCTTCCCCACTCATTCCTTGCCTTGCAAGTCAAGTCTGGTTAGGTTTTGGATGAATAGTAGACAGATTCAAATCTTCTCACTTTGCTGTCCTAGTTTTGAACCTTAATCCAGCTTGCTTCATCTTCTCTATCTTTTATTATTCCAACACTCCCCTCAAGCTTGACCATAGGAGATCCTTGGACAAGCTTGGAACCTTGAAGAAGCTCCCTCATTAAAAAACCTTGGCCAGAAAACCCTCCTTAGGGATAAAACCAACCAAGGAAAAGAGTAGAGTTCTCCAAAGCCTAGGGATTGGCCAGTGAGCCTAAGGAACTTCAGATTTATCATGGTGGAGTCCTTAGGCTCTGGATCGTGGCCTAACTTGTGGTGCAAGCGTGGACTCCATCACTTGCACACACCAACACCTTGGACTCTTCTTAGACCCCGGTTTGTGTCTCCCCCTCTCTTCTGACTACTCGCCATCTTGATAGGTAAGGATGGACCGGTTCTTTGCTTCATTGAGTCTCAAGTAAGGTACCTGATACAATATCCCACAGGTGCATAAGTTTCAAGGTAATGCACTAATCACAATAATCTCAATAACATTTTAATCATAAGAACAACAATGAATGTTTTGAGATGAGTTTAAGGTGCTTCCCTTTCATCATTATGGTAGGGAGTGAACTCCACTTGAGTCCCCACTTGGTAAGACATCTCTCAGATCATAGGAAGCTCATTCACACTCCCCCTCAAGCTTGGAACCGAGAATAGGTGAAGGTCCAAGCTTGCAAGGTTGCAATGAGTTCATGATAGCTTCTTTGATCCGGCTGGTGAGGAATGATGCAAGAGTGAACTCCACTTCTTGCCAAGAGACACTGGACGACTTGGATCCTCAGAATTGCACACCAATACCCCTCCTCAAGCTTGATCCAGAGAGAATAGGTGAAGGACCAAGCTTGGAAGTGGGAAGTACTGAGCTTGAACCAGGAGCACAACAGTTCCAACACCTGCGCTTAAGCCAACTGATCCACCTTTGATCTCTGCTCCATTGCCTTTGGACCACCGGTCTCCTCATGACTTAGGTGATGGTCTTCCTTGTGTGTCTCATGAACCAGGAGCTCAACACCCAAACAGGCTGCGCTTAATTCAACCGGTTCTACACACAAGCTATCTCTCCATGGTCAGGAATATACATCATGTGTAGGCTCTGAACTTCATGGGCAATGTCTTCTTCTTTGTCTTGGATTGGTGGTGGACAGAGAGCACCTCTTGTGTACCTGAAACATCACTCAAACTCCAGCAAGAATTAGACCACACAGTATGACCAGACCTTGATAACTCACCAAGTCTGATCCATCATGTTAAACAAGATGCAAAGGACTGAATCTAAACAACTCATTCAGTTCAAATCCAAGCAACCAACTCTCTAAATGCACATGTATGATAACTCATCAATAACAAGGTATTTAGGCAAATTTTAATGACCATTTAAGCAACACTATGATTAAATGTCAAAAACAGAGACTAGATAACTCATCTAATCACCTTAACCAGTTTAAGAATGCATCACAGGACCAGGAACAACCTATGGATGCAAAACAAGACATAGAGCCAACATATAGATGCATTACATGACCAGGAAACTCTCCTAGACCTCTAGCAATGCCACAAGACTCAAACCAGGTTCTAGACAACTCGCCTAGACAATTCTGAACACAAACAATTTATCTAAAGCAATAACTAGTCATGACCATGCTAGCAAGCTTAGAAACAATTCAAAACAGAACCACACACACAGTTTTTGTATTATGGGACAGAAACTAGGTTCAACAACTCTAGCACTTGAACCTGTCCCAAGAACAAAAAAATTCACAAATAATTAAACTAGGACATTAACTAGACATAACCATGCTAGTAAACTCCTAGAACAGACCACACACAACCAGAAAAAATTTAAACAATTATTAAGTATACTGGGACAGAAACTAGGTTCAACAACTCTAGCAACTTTAAACTGTCCCTAAGATACTAAACACACCACTCAACACAACCAGACATAAAGACACAAGCTTTACTCAAGGGAAAGATGTTTAGCTTACAACCAAGGAACCTGATCTGGTTCCTTGAACCTCCAAGGCACATGGTTCACCTGAACTTGGCAGATTTGGATTTTGGGTTCTCTACCCAACTCCATTCCTTTGAGTGTGCTTTCCCCTTGAACCTCTCATGCTTAGGACCTCTCCTTTCTTCCTGTTTACCAGACGCCACCTTCTGGAAGATAGTGAGAGACTCCATCTTGAAAAGAACATCAGAATTGCTTGTACAGATTTTGTTTGGAGTTTTGCTTGCCAAACAGCTCCAAAACATTTTGCTTCCAAGAGATCTTCAGGATGGACAGGAGGCACGAGGATAGACTCTGGAGAGTCTCTGTACACGCCATTGTTGCAGTCTTCTTCCTCTTGAAGAGACTGAACAGCCAACTAGACAGAAACTTCTCCAATTGTTTTAAAACAGCCATGAGGGTGAGCTTGTGCTTGATTTGCGGAAGCTTTGAGTTTCAGGAGCTTGGGAGCTCTGATACCATGTGAGAATAGACAGATTATGGTGTGTGATTGATGTAGAAACAGAGTATAGAATGATGTAAGAGAAAGAGAATCAGAGAGACAAGTGAGATTTAAAGAGACTGCAATGTAGAGTATTGGAGAATAAGAGAGATTTAGGAGGAGTATGAGATTATTGTGAGAGATTTCGTGTAAGAGAGTAAGTAACCAGAGAATAGAGAGATTAATGAGACAGGAGAATGGTGAAGAAGAAAGGGGAACTCCCCACTTTCAGCTTAATTTGTTTTGATTACAAGAGAGGCTAATATATAGCCCAACTACACAACAAACTAGCTAATAAACAATTACTTGTGTAGGGAATGGATAAACAATAATATTGTGGGGAAATCAGAAGGGGCAGGCTGGCTGGGACAGGCTGGGCACGTCCAGAATGGTGAGAAAGTGACTGGAGGAAGAGGCACACACAGCTTGGTGTGATAGTGACAGGTCAGTCCTTCTTCTTATGCACCACTTGCTCTCTTTCTTGTCTAAATCAGACCAGCTAGTTCCAATTGCAATCAAACTGAATTGCCTTGACTTCTGGAGCATTAGCCACGTCCATAATGTCTTCCCCACTCATTCCTTGCCTTGCAAGTCAAGTCTGGTTAGGTTTTGGATGAATAGTAGACAGATTCAAATCTTCTCACTTTGCTGTCCTAGTTTGAACCTTAATCCAGCTTGCTTCATCTTCTCTATCTTTTATTATTCCAACACTCCCCCTCAAGCTTGACCATAGGAGATCCTTGGACAAGCTTGGAACCTTGAAGAAGCTCCCTCATTAAAAACCTTGGCCAGAAAACCCTCCTTAGGGATAAAACCAACCAAGGAAAAGAGTAGAGTTCTCCAAAGCCTAGGGATTGGCCAGTGAGCCTAAGGAACTTCAGATTTATCATGGTGGAGTCCTTAGGCTCTGGATCGTGGCCTAACTTGTGGTGCAAGCGTGGACTCCATCACTTGCACACACCAACACCTTGGACTCTTCTTAGACCCCGGTTTGTGTCTCCCCCTCTCTTCTGACTACTCGCCATCTTGATAGGTAAGGATGGACCGGTTCTTTGCTTCATTGAGTCTCAAGTAAGGTACCTGATACAATATCCCACAGGTGCATAAGTTTTCAAGGTAATGCACTAATCACAATAATCTCAATAACATTTTAATCATAAGAACAACAATGAATGTTTTGAGATGAGTTTAAGGTGCTTCCCTTTCATCATTATGGTAGGGAGTGAACTCCACTTGAGTCCCCACTTGGTAAGACATCTCTCAGATCATAGGAAGCTCATTCACATCAAATAGCTTCAATGTCACTGATTTGGCTCCTTTTGTTGTAGATGGACCTGATTTGAGGACAAATCCTTTTCAAGAGGGAGGGGATGAAGTGATCATGGACCGGATCACTAAGGAAGACAATGGGGAGAGTTTAGATGAGCAACATGAAGCCACAATGCATCAACCATTTGATGAGGATGCTCTAACCATTCATGAAGGTCCCATGACTCGTTCCAGAGTCAAGAAGCTTAAGGAGAATGTTGTTGGATTACTCACTTCACATCCACAACAAGCAAGTCTTGGACAAGGTCTGATCCGAGATGTCTTGATCACCATTCAAGCCATCTCTACATCAAACTGAGTTAGTGTCTAGGCAAGACATGGGGTGTGTGCTCTTTTCCTTGCTTTTGGTTTTGTCCCACGAGGTTTTCCAGGAGGAAGGTTTTTAACGAGGCCACAACTTGTCTACACATCACCTAAGTCCTATCTCGGTCCAAGACTACATGAAGTTCCATTTTTTATTTCATTCTAAACTTATGTTAAACTTAGACTATAGTTTTAGTTCTTTCCTTTTTTGGTTCATGTCGAAACCCTAGAGGATTTGTCTCTGGTTTCTTATTTAAAGGGTTCTCTACACCCTTATGTAATCATCCAGTCTTTTATTAAACAAGTTACATTCATCTTTTGCGGTCTCTCTCTCTCTAAAAGAAGTGTGCCGAGTTCTGCTGTGTCATATCCAGAGTTAAGGGTGCTTAGTTTTGTGTGTAATATCCAAACCATTCATCTAGGAGTATCAAGAGTTCATTCATCCCTCTTGTGTCACCATCCGATCCACACGCCTTGAAGGACTTGAGTCTTTTGATTCGTTCTTGCAAGGATTATCCATTCCCATCAACCAAAGAGCATCCTAGGGACGCATCAATCAAGGCTTTCAATCTTCTTCTCCCACTCAGCTTTGCCATGGAATGGGGGTATCTTGATCTTCAAACCAGCAAGCTCATCTCCCTGGTTCATCCTTCTCTGTTGGACACGCCTATGTCTTCTTGAGGATGAACTGAGGTGCTCATACTCATTGTCAGTCTCCTCATAACCAACATGTTCTTGGCGAGTTGCATGAGGTCTCTCCTCTCTCCTCTCTCTTTCTTTCCTAGTCTCTCGGTTTGGTACTTGACTAGTAGCTCTCCTAATGTCTTCTCTAAGCTCTCTCCTGAGGTCATTGAGGTTGGTCCTCATCATCTCGGTCATGGTTGCTACCATGTTTTGGTTAAGTTGAGCCGACATAGCCTCCATGAGATACTTGTCCTTCCTGGCGAGTGAAGCTTCTTCTTAAGACTCGGCTTCCATGCTTCCTGCACGCAAAGGTAACCAAAATAACCAGTAAAAGGTTTCTAGGGAACAAGACAAGCAAAAAGGAAAAAGAAAACAAGCAAAAAGGAAAAGAAAACAAGCTTACAATGCAAGACAAAAGTGAAAAGGAAATCGACTAGCAAAAAGGAAAAAGATTCAAGCAAAAAGGAAACACTTCTAAGCTTTTTCCTAATCACTCCTAAGGTTTTCTAGCACCCTAATAGCCTCAATATGCTCGTGTTCAAGGTGATAGACAAGCTAAACTAATGCACAAAGTGATCGACAACAAGGTACATGCGGCTAGGGTTTTTATCTCTCTAGGGTTTTCGCATGAAACCAAAAAAGGAAAGTCTAAAATTTCTTGTCTAAACACTTATGCAGTCACGAGCAGCCCCTAAACAAAGAGTTCTAATGCTTATTCAAGATGTTAAAGATGAGATATGAATGAAACAATCAAAAGAAACAAGAAGGATATGCGGCTAGCGTTCTTCTCACTCTAGGGTTTTCAAAAATTTCAAATAAGGATAGTTCTATGATTCTTGTCTAAACTCTTATGCAATCACGAGCAGCCCTAGTTAGATGAGTTCTAATGCTTTTTTCAGGATGATATAGATTGCACACGGATTGAAACAAGAAAACAAACAAGAAACAAAAGATGCTACACGGATGCAATAATCAAAAGCAAACAAGAAATCAAACAAGAACCAAAAGCAAAAAGAGAAAGCGAGTACTTCCCAACCAAAGTTGCTCTGATACCACCTGATGCGTCCCTAGGATGCTCTTTGGTTGATGGGAATGGATAATCCTTGCAAGAACGAATCAAAAGACTCAAGTCCTTCAAGGCGTGTGGATCGGATGGTGACACAAGAGGGATGAATGAACTCTTGATACTCCTAGATGAATGGTTTGGATATTACACACAAAACTAAGCACCCTTAACTCTGGATATGACACAGCAGAACTCGGCACACTTCTTTTAGAGAGAGAGAGACCGCAAAAGATGAATGTAACTTGTTTAATAAAAGACTGGATGATTACATAAGGGTGTAGAGAACCCTTTAAATAAGAAACCAGAGACAAATCCTCTAGGGTTTCGACATGAACCAAAAAAGGAAAGAACTAAAACTATAGTCTAAGTTTAACATAAGTTTAGAATGAAATAAAAAATGGAACTTCATGTAGTCTTGGACCGAGATAGGACTTAGGTGATGTGTAGACAAGTTGTGGCCTCGTTAAAAACCTTCCTCCTGGAAAACCTCGTGGGACAAAACCAAAAGCAAGGAAAAGAGCACACACCCCATGTCTTGCCTAGACACTAACTCAGTTTGATGTAGAGATGGCTTGAATGGTGATCAAGACATCTCGGATCAGACCTTGTCCAAGACTTGCTTGTTGTGGATGTGAAGTGAGTAATCCAACAACATTCTCCTTAAGCTTCTTGACTCTGGAACGAGTCATGGGACCTTCAGGAATGGCTAGAGCATCATCACCAAGTTGTTGGTGCAATGTGGCTTCTTGTGGTTCATCTAGACTCTCCTTGTTCTCCTTAGTGATCCGGTCCTTGATCACATCAAATGCACTCTTAAATGTTGCATCCTCAAGCTCTTCAGGTTCAGGTTCATGCTTCCATTCTTTGGTGCTTTCCAGGATCACATCACTATGGAGCATAAGGAGTGGAGAGAATCAGTTGGAAGTGAGACAAATGCAATGATTGTCAATGATACCTGGTATGAAGTGGAGCTTCCCAAAGGAAAGAAAGCTGTAACAAGCCGTTGGATCTTCACAATCAAGTACAATGCTGATGGTACAGTGGAGAGGCGTAAAACAAGGCTAGTGGCAAGGGGTTTCACTCAGACCTATGGAGAAGACTACCTTGATACTTTTGCACCAGTCGCCAAACTACACACCATAAGGATCATCCTATCTTTGGCAGTTAATTTGGAGTGGGATCTATGGCAAATGGATGTTAAGAATGCTTTCCTACAAGGAGAACTTGAAGATGAGGTCTACATGAGACCGCCTCCTGGTCTAGAACATATTGTCAAGCCTGGAAATGTTCTTAGACTGAAGAAAGCCATCTATGGTTTAAAGCAATCACCAAGGGCCTGGTATCACAAACTCAGCACCACCCTAAATGGGAGAGGTTTTGTAAAATCTGAAGCTGATCATACCCTCTTCACTCTAACCAGCCAACAAGGAATTGTGGTAATCTTAGTGTATGTAGATGATATCATCATCACAGGAAGTGATAAGGAAGGTATCTTCTTAACTAAATCCTTTCTTAAATCTGCATTTGATATCAAAGACTTGGGTGAGTTAAAGTACTTCCTAGGGATTGAAATATGTCGATCTAAAGAGGGGCTGTTCCTATCCCAAAGGAAGTACACACTTGATTTGTTGAGTGAGGCAGGTGACTTAGGTGGAAGAGCAGCCAAAACTCCACTAGAAGATGGCTACAAAGTATTGCGCGAGGGGGAGATTGAAGACAAGCCCTATGAAGATGTCAAGCACTATAGGAGGATGGTTGGGAAACTCATCTACCTCACCATCACCAGACCAGATGTGTGCTTTGCAGTCAACCAAGTTAGCCAGCATATGCAAGCTCCCAAGATTCACCATTGGAATATGGTGGAGAGAATCCTAAGGTATCTAAGAGAAGCACCAGGACAAGGAGTTTGGATGGGTTGAAACAACAGCACAGAGATTGTGGGGTATTGTGATGCTGATTGGGCTGGAGATAGAGTGGACAGGAGGTCCACAACCGGCTATTGTACCTTTATTGGAGGCAATTTGGTAACTTGGAAAAGCAAGAAGCAGAAGGTGGTATCTTGCTCAAGTGCTGAAGCAGAATATAGAGCAATGAGGAAGCTCACTAGTGAACTCATTTGGATCAAGAACCTGCTCAAGGATTTGGGTATAGAGACACCATCACCGATCACAATGCATTGTGACAATCAAGCTGCAATACACATAGCATCCAACAATGTGTTCCATGAAAGGACTAAACACATCGAAGTGGATTGTCATAAGGTAAGGCAGGCTGTGGAGCAAAGGATCATCCTACCATGCTATACAAGAAGTGAAGACCAACTAGCTGATATCTTCACTAAGGCTGCGAGTACTAAAGTCTGTGAGTTCATTCATCCAAAACTTGGACTCATAGACCTCACATGTCACTGATCTCCCCTCCATGAAGTGTTCTACTCTTTTTCCTTGGCTTGGTTTTTCTCCCAAGTGGTTTTACCTAGCTGAGGTTTTAATGAGGGAATGCTTCATGGCTTCCAAGCTTGACAGTCTCTACAGTCAAGCTTGAGGGGGAGTGTTGACATGAAGGAATAATAAGGTTAAGGCAATAAGGAACAAGAGAGAGAGGCAAATTCAAGTTAACTTAGGATGCAAGCTTGTTCGTACAACTTGACCTACAAGTAAGTCCGTACAGCTTGCCCTAAGAGTGTCTTGGAAGGCAAGAAAAGGAAATGGACGAATTTAAATATCTTCTCTGGTCTCCCTAACCTCTGGAATAATATAAACAAGTGTAGACAACTTGCTGGAGCTGTTGGAGCTTTGTGATAAACCAAAGTCACATGATCTGCCAAGGAAGAAAGAAACAAAGAAGCTGTCCCTTTCTGTCCAGCTGAGTGGTCCATGCACGTCCAGAGCATCTTCAGGAGTCCAGAGCATCTTCAGAAGACCAGAGCATCTTCAGAAGGCCAGAGCATCTTCAGAAGACCAATTGTTTATTCATTCTTATGTCTGGCTTACTCTATTTAAGTATCCTGCCTATGTAACCTAAATCAAGCAAGGAAAACACTTTACTCTCTCTCTCTATACTTCTGTCCACGAAATCAAGCTCCCCTCTCATGTTCTTCAGTTTTTTCATCATGTTCTTCCAAAAATCTCTCTGAATCTCTAAAACTTATATGGTATCAGAGCCAAATAAGCTTCTGAAACCTATTCTCTTCACTATTCTCTCTTCTATTCCGCTTATCTCTTTCATTACTCTGATTATTTTCGAAAATCCTTGTCTTTTTCCCTCTGTTCTTGAACTGTTCTTGAGCTGTTCTTGCTGTTCTTGAGCTGTTCTTGCTGTTTCTGATGGAAAACTCAAAAATGGTTGTGATTCCAGTTACTCTTAAGGGAGCTAACTATCTACTGTGGTCAAGGCTTGCCAAGACTGCTCTTGGAGGCAGAGGACTCTGGGAACAAAGATAGAGTCCTTTCCAGTTCTAGTTCTAGGCAAACCAACAATAAAATCCATAGAGATGTCATTCCAGGGATGGTGTGGAATGGGCAAAGGAGTATACAAACCCTGGTTTTGAACTTGGGACTTGGCATGCATGCAAGTAGCACACCTTCCACAGATTCTCTCCACATCTCTCTTCATGTGCGGCCAATAGAAGTGATCCTGTAAAACTTTCAAGGTCTTGGCAATCCCAAAGTGTCCCATTAGACTGCCCCCATGGGATTCCCTGACAAAAAGATCTCTCAAAGAGCAATTAGGCACACACAATCTATTGTCATAAAACAAATAGCCTTCCTTTCTAAAGTAATGCCCTGAAGCAAACTTAGCACATGAAGCATAGGCTTCCTTGAAATCATGATCAGTATCATACATATCTTTTATCTGCTCAAACCCAAGCAACTTAGCATCTAGAGTGGTCAAGAGAACATACCTCCGAGATAGTGCATCAGCAACTACATTCTCCTTACCTTGTTTATACTTGATCACGTATGGGAAGGTCTCAATGAATTCAACCCACCTTGCGTGTCTCTTGCTAAGCTTACTCTGCCCTTTTAGATACTTGAGGGACTCATGATCAGTGTGTATGACAAACTCCTTGGGCCATAAGTAGTGTTGCCACGTTTGTAATGCCCTCACCAAGGCATAGAGCTCTTTGTCATAGGTTGCATAGTTGAGAGTGGCTCCTCCAAGCTTCTCACTGAAGTATGCAATGGGTTTCCTATCCTGCATCAACACGGCACCAATTCCAATTCCTGAGGCATCACATTCTATTTCAAAAGTTTTAGCAAAGTCAGGAAGCATAAGAAGAGGTGATTGAGTAAGCTTCTCTTTTAGGCTCTGGAAAGCCTTCTCTTTGTTGACATGAAGGAATAATAAGGTTAAGGCAATAAGGAACAAGAGAGAGAGGCAAATTCAAGTTAACTTAGGATGCAAGCTTGTTCGTACAACTTGACCTACAAGTAAGTCCGTACAGCTTGCCCTAAGAGTGTCTTGGAAGGCAAGAAAAGGAAAGGGACGAATTTAAATATCTTCTCTGGTCTCCCTAACCTCTGGAATAATATAAACAAGTGTAGACAACTTTCTGGAGCTGTTGGAGCTTTGTGATAAACCAAAGTCACATGATCTGCCAAGGAAGAAAGAAACAAAGAAGCTGTCCCTTTCTGTCCAGCTGAGTGGTCCATGCACGTCCAGAGCATCTTCAGGAGTCCAGAGCATCTTCAGAAGACCAGAGCATCTTCAGAAGGCCAGAGCATCTTCAGAAGACCAATTGTTTATTCATTCTTATGTCTGGCTTACTCTATTTAAGTATCCTGCCTATGTAACCTAAATCAAGCAAGGAAAACACTTTACTCTCTCTCTCTATACTTCTGTCCACGAAATCAAGCTCCCCTCTCATGTTCTTCAGTTTTTTCATCATGTTCTTCCAAAAATCTCTCTGAATCTCTAAAACTTATACTCTTGTGCCTCTCCCCACTTGAATCCAACATCCTTCTTTATCACTTAAGTTAAGGGAGCTGCAATTGTGCTAAAGTCCTTAACAAATCTCCTATAGAAGCCAGCAAGCCCATGGAAACTCCTCACTTCTCCTACTGAAGTTGGACTCGGCCATTCTTTGATTGCCTTGATCTTCTCCTCATCAACCTTAACTCCATCTGCACTCACAACAAAGCCTAGAAAACCAAGTTATCTGTGCAAAAGGTGCACTTCTTTAGGTTGGCATAACAGCTTCTCATTCCTTAAAGTATTCAAGACAGCCCTAAGATGATCTAGATGCTCTTCTAAGTTCTTGCTATATACTAAGATGTCATCAAAGTATACTACAACAGAAATGCCTATGAATGATCTAAGAACATGATTCATTAACCTCATGAATGTGCTAGGTGCATTGGTTAATCCAAATGGCATAACTAACCACTCATACAATCCATGCTTAGTCTTAAAGGCAGTTTTCCATTCATCTCCTTCTTTCATCCTAATCTGATGATAACCACTTTTTAAATCAATCTTAGAAAAGATGCAAGAACCATGCAATTCATCAAGCATATCATCAAGTCTAGGGATAGGGTGGCGATACTTCACTGTGATGTTGTTGATTGATCTACAATCAACACACATACGCCATGTACCATCCTTCTTAGGCACTAGGAGCACTGGTACAGCACATGGGCTCAAACTCTCTCGGATATAGCCCTTCTCCATTAGTTCTTCCACTTGTCTTTGCAACTCCTTGGTCTCAACCGGATTGCTTCTATATGCTGGACGGTTTGGAAGTGTAGATCCTGGCACAAAGTCTATCTGGTGCTCAATCCCTCTCAATGGTGGTAAACCAATGGGATTGTCCTCTGGAAATACATCTTGAAACTCCTGCAAAAGAGAAACCATTTCACTCGGATACACCGGTGTAGAATCAGTTAAGTTCAATAGAGTCTCTTTAAACACAAGTAAGATAGCTGATTGTTTAGAGTTGAGAGTTCTTTTGATATCACCCATGTTGGCATAGAAGTTTGGCTGCTTAGTTCCAGCCGGTTTTAGATCAATCTCCTTCTTCTTTTGGAGTTGAACCTGATCTTGTTGCACTTCTTTGGGTGTCAAGGGAACCAGAGTAGTCTTCTTGCCCTTGAACAAGAAAGAATGCTTGTTGGTGAACCCATCATGGATCACACGTCTATCTGATTGCCAAGGTCTTCCAAGAAGTATGTGACCAGCTTGCATAGGCAACACATCACACAAGACTTCATCTTCATATCTCCCAATGGATAAGGGAATAAGAACTTGACTTGAGACCTTCATGGTGCCTTCTTCATTCAGCCATTGTAACCGGTAAGGCTTGGGATGCTTTTGAACCTTCAATCCCAACTTCTGGACCATTGTCTCACTCGCAGCATTGACACAACTTCCTCCATCAACAATGAGGCTGCACACTTTTCCTTGGACCAAGCACCGGGTGTAGAAGAGGTTCTCACGTTGCTCTAGCTCCTCAGCCTTGTTTTGCAAGCTTAGAAGCCTTCTTGCTACTAAAAGCTTCCCCTGGACTGGTCCTTCTTCAAGTTCTTCTTCAGTGTCTTCTTGGTCAGACTCGGTGTTGTCATCTCCTGAGGTATACTCTCCATCTTCCAGTAAGAACATGACTCTCTTGTTGGTACACTCATTGGCATAGTGTCCTCTTCCTTGGCACTTGAAGCATTTGACATCACGAGCTCTGGAACTAGATGCTTCAACCTTGCCTTTGCCCTTGTCAAGAGCACTGATTGGTTTGGCCTCTTCTCTTGGATAGGACTTGTTGTCCTTCTGGAATGGCTTAGACTCCTTAAGGTAAGGTGACTTCTCTTCCTTATATTGTTGTGTAACCGGTTAGAGCCATACTGATTGCGTGAGTGTCCCCTCCTCTTGAGTTGTTGCTCAACAAGAATAGCCTTGTGTAGCATCTCTTCAAGCTCCACATAATGTTGCATCTCAACATTGTCTTGTATCTCTCGGTTTAGACCACAAAGGAACCTTGACATGGTTGCTTCTCTATCTTTCTGATATGTTGGCTCTAAGCATGAGTAACTCCATCTCTTGGTAATATTCCTCCACTGATCTTGAACCTTGGGTAAGCTTCCTCAGCCGGTGGTGCAAGTCTCTAAGGTAATGGCTTGGAACAAATCTCTTGCGCATGATTGACTTCATCTCTGTCCAAGTTTCAACCGGTTCCTCTCCATTCCTCCTACGAGTTGTGAGGTATTGATCCCACCAACTCAAAGCATAGTCATAGAATTCAGTGGCAGCAATCTGAATCTTCTTGTGGTTTGTGTACTGCTTGCACTGGAAGACTAGCTCAATCTTCTTCTCCCACTCAAGGTATGCATCCGGATCAGCCTTGCCATGGAATGGGGGTATCTTGATCTTCAAACCAGCAAGATCATCTCCTTGGTTCACTCTTCTCTCTTGGGCACGCCTAGGTCTTCTTGAGGATGAGCTGAGGTGATCATACTCTTCATCAGTCTCCTCATAACCATCATGTTCTTGGCGAGTTGTTTGGCGAGTTGCTTGGCGAGTTGCTTGCGGTCTCTCTTCTCTCCTAGTCTCTTGGTTTGGTAAGTGACTAGTGGCTCTCCTAATGTCTTCTCTAAGCTCTCTCCTGATGTCATTGAGGTTGGTCCTCATCATCTCGGTCATGGTTGCCACCATACTTTGGTTAAGTTGATTGGTCATAGCTTCCATGAGGAGTTTGTTTCTCCTGACGAGTTCAGCCTCTTCTTCAGACTCGGACACCATGGTTCCTGCTCAAAGACAAACAAGACAACCAGTAAAGGGTTCTAGGGAAGAAGACAAGCAAAAAGGAAAAAGAAAACAAGCAAAAAGGAAAAGGATCAAGCTTGTATTGCACGACAACAAGTAAAAGGAAATCGGCTAAGTGAAAAGGAAATCGATTCAAGCAAAAAGGAAAAGCTTCTAAACTTTTTCCTAAACTCTTCTAAGGTTTTCTAGCAACCTAACAAGCTTATTCTACTCGTGTTCAAGGTGAAACAAGTTAAACAAATGCACAAAGTAATCGACAAAGAATATGCATGCGGCTAGGGTTACTCTCTCTCTAGGGTTTCCGAATAAACCAAAAAAGGAAAGTCCTATAATCCTTGTCTAAACTCTTATGCAGTCACGAGCAGCCCTAAACAAAAGGAATTCTAATGCTTAATCAGATGTTATAGATGAGATATGAATGAAAAACAAAAAGAAACAAGAGAGGATAGCGAGTACTTCCCAACCAAAGTTGCTCTGATACCACTTGATGCGTCCCTAGGATGCTCTTTGGTTGATGGGAATGGATAGATCCTTGCAAGAACGAATCAGAGACTCAAGTTCTTCAAGGCGTGTGGATTGAATGGTGACACAAGAGGGATGAATGATCTCTTGATACTCCTAGATGAATGATTTGGATATGACACACCAAACTAAACACCCTTAGATCTCTGGATACTACACACCAGAACTCGGCACACTTTCTAGAGAGAGAGAGAGCCGTCAAGATGAATGTAACTTGTTTATTAAAAGACTGAATGACTACAAGAGGGTGTAGAGAACCCTTTAAATAAGAAACCAGAGAACAAACTCTCTAGGGTTTCGACAATAAACTAAAAAAGGAAAGAAAGAAAACTATAGTCTAAGTTTAACATAAGTTTAGAATGAAATAAAAATGTAACTTCTTGGAGTCTTGGACCGAGAATAGCACTTAGGTGATGTGAAGACAAGTTGTGGCCTCGTTAAAAACCTTCCCCCTGGAAAACCTCGTGGGACAAAACCAAAAGCAAGGAAAAGAGCACACACCCCATGTCTTGCCTAGACACTAACTCAGTTTGATGTAGAGATGGCTTGAATGGTGATCAAGACATCTCGGATCAGACCTTGTCCAAGACTTGCTTGTTGTGGATGTGAAGTGAGTAATCCAACAACATTCTCCTTAAGCTTCTTGACTCTGGAACGAGTCATGGGACCTTCAGGAATGGCTAGAGCATCATCACCAAGTTGTTGGTGCAATGTGGCTTCATGTGGCTCATCTAGACTCTCCTTGTCCTCCTTAGTGATCCGGTCCATGATCACATCATCATTCATCTAGGAGTATCAAGAGATCATTCATCCCTCTTGTGTCACCATTCAATCCACACGCCTTGAAGAACTTGAGTCTCTGATTCGTTCTTGCAAGGATCTATCCATCATTCCCATCAACCAAAGAGCATCCTAGGGACGCATCAAACATGGTCTTGACACTCTTGGCTTCTAGTTTATTGCGTTGCTCACCTGGTATTAAGACATAGCAAACACACCCAAACACACCCAAATGATCTATTGGAGGTTTGATTTTGTTTAATACCTGAAAGGGTGAGACATTTTGGAGGACTTTGGTGGGTATTCTATTGATGAGATAGCAAGCTGAGACCACAGCATCACCCCAAAATCTTTTAGGGACATTGGTGTGAAACATCATGCTCCTTGCCACTTCCATAAGATGGCGATTCTTCCTTTCAGCAACTCCATTTTGTTGTGGTGTATATGGGCAGCTTGTTTGGTGTATAATGCCATACTTAGCTAAGTGATGTTTAAAGGCTTGACTTGTGTATTCTCCATGATGGTACTAGGTGCACTTTGTTGATGGGATGACATAACCTTGAAGAACCACAGAGTAAGTTCCAAGGGTGTGGATTGAACTGGTTGACACAAGAGGGATGCATCATCTCTTGATACTCTAGGCATGAATTTGGCATATGAGCACCAAGCTTCACCCAAGTCTCTGGTTGACACTTCCAACTCGCAACTTCTCTTGTGAGAATAAGAGCTTAATGTGAATGTACTTGTTAGAAAACTGAGTCAGGTGTGTTTGAGATTAATAAGAACCAGAGAATGCTCAGAGTTTCGAAAATGAACCAAAGGAAAGAAATAAATATAGTTGAGTTAACGATAGTTTAGAATGAATTAAAATGGACTTCATGTGAGTTTTAGTAATTTAGTGAGAGTTTAAAAGAGATTAAGAGAGAGTTTGTTGCTGGAAATGTGAAGAATAGCAAGAACAGGAGAGAGAGTGAGAGATTTCGTGAGTGAGAGAGAGAGAAGGAGAGAATATGATTTTCCTTGCTTGATTCATTGCTGGGGTTACATTATTTAAAGACAATACAAATTAGAAACCAGACAAATAGAATATAATAAAATACTCCCACTTGTCTCTGAGCTTCCAACGGTCTTCTTCCATCCAGATTTCAAATCTTGTGATGTAGTCAGTTCATGTAGTCGATTCATGTAGTTGACTATATGATGTAGTTGAGGCATGTAGTCGACTATATTATCGGACTATGTAGTTGATGCATGTAATCAACTATACCACATGATTATATCACATGACTATGTCAATACTCTTGCTCTTTATTTCTTCATGTCAACACTCCCCCTCAAGCTTGACCATGTGGAACAAGTCAAGCTTGGAAGCCATGAAGCATTCCCTCATTAAAACCTCAGCTAGTAAAAACCGCATGGGACAAAAACCACACCAAGGAAAAAGAGTAGAACACTTCATGGTAAGAGGATCAGTGACATGTGAGATCTATGAGTCCAAGTTTTGGATGAATGAACTCACAGACTTTGGTGCTAGCAGCCTTGGTAAAGATGTCAGCTAGCTGGTCTTCACTTCTGGTATAGCAAGGCAGGATGACTTTCTGCTCCACGGCTTGCCTCACCTTATGACAATCCACCTCAATGTGTTTAGTTCTCTCATGGAACACATTGTTGGAAGCTATGTGTATTGCAGCCTGGTTATCACAGTGCATGGTTATGGGTGTGGTAGTCTCAATTCCCAAGTCCTTAAGCAACCCTTTAATCCAAATCAGTTCACTTGTGAGCTTTCTCATGGCTCTATACTCTGCCTCAGCACTTGAACATGAGACCACCTTCTGCTTCTTGCTCTTCCATGTTACTAGATTACCTCCAATGAAAGTACAATAGCCGGTTGTAGACCTCCTATCTATCCTATCTCCAGCCCAATCAGCATCACAATAACCAACTATCTCAGTACTCTTGTTGCAACCCATCCAAACTCCTTGTCCTGGTGCTTCTCTTAAGTACCTCAGAATTCTTTCAACCATGTTCCAATGATGTATCTTGGGGGCTTGCATATGTTGGCTTACTTGGTTGACTGCGAAGCACACATCTGGTCTTGTGATAGTGAGATATATGAGTTTTCCCACCATTCTCCTATAGTGCTTCACATCTTCATAAGCCTCGTCTTCATACTCCCCCTCACGCATTACTTTGTATCCCTCCTCTAGAGGTGTTTTGGCAGCTCTACCACCAAGGTCTCCAGCTTCCTTTAATACATCAAGGGTGTATTTCCTTTGGGACAGAAACAGTCCCTCCTTCGACCTACACATCTCAATCCCAAGAAAATATTTGAGCTCTCCCAAATCCTTGATATCAAATGTTGCCTTGAGGAATGTTTTGGTGGAGCTGATTCCCTCTTTATCACTGCCTGTGATGATGATATCATCCACATAGATGAGAATCACAATGATCCCTTTCTGACTGGTGAGAGTAAACAAAGTGTGATCAGCTTCAGATTTCACAAACCCTCTTCCATTAAGGGTTGTGCTCAGTTTGTGATACCAGGCTCTTGGAGATTGCTTTAGACCATAGATTGCCTTCCTCAGCCTCAATACATTACCAGGTTTTACCATGTTTTCCATCCCTGGTGGAGGCCGCATGTATACTTCATCTTCTAGCTCTCCTTGTAAGAATGCATTCTTAACATCCATTTGCCAAAGATCCCATTCCAAATTCACAGCAAGAGAGAGCAAAATCCTTATGGTGTGAAGCTTTGCCACTGGTGCAAAGGTTTCAAGATAGTCCTCACCATATACTTGAGTGTAGCCTCTTGCTACCAGCCTGGTCTTCTTCCTCTCAGGTTTCCCATTGGCTAAGTACTTAATTGTGAACAACAGCATGCTTGTTACTGCCTTCTTGCCTTTGGGAAGTTCAGTTTCAAACCAGGTTCCATTTTTCTCCATAGCACCCATCTCATCTCTTACTGAATCTCTCCATTCCTTAATTTCCATAGCCTCTTCATATGACCTTGGTATGTAAGCCTCATTAAGGTTAGTGATGAAAGCTTGATGATCCATAGGATATTGAGCTAGGGAGCATGTTGCTTGTATAGGATGAGCTACAGCTTGTGAGTTGAAGTAGACCCTTGTGTTGATCCAATTAGAGGCCGGCTGTTTGATTCTAGTACTCCTCCTTAGTACTGGTTGTGATTCTTCATTTTGAACCTCTTCTTCATTGGCTGAGGGTTGGTTCTCATTTACCACTGGTGCTTCTTGATCTTGTTGCTCATCTTGACCATGAATTGGTGCTGAGTTTTCGGATTGTGGCTCAGCATTGTTGCCCCCCTCATGGTCAAGGTGGGGAATCTCCTGACCCTCAAACTCATCAGTGGTGGTCTCAGCTTCACTAGACTGCTGAGTGGGAGCTTGTCTAGCCTCACCTGGTTCAGTACCTCTCTTATCCATAGGTATACTGATCCCAATACTCTCCATTACCCGTCGAAGATTGTTTGCTCTATCCGAGGTTGATTGGGATAGATTCTCAAGTTCACTCCAATCTTTGTTGTTGTAGTATCCTCTAGATTCCACAAACTTCACATCTCGAGATACCAGGACTCTCCTAGTCTCTGGTTCATAACACTTATAACCCTTTTGGTTTGGAGAGTAGCCAATGAACATAGCTCTTGTACTCTTGGCCTCTAGTTTATTTCTTTGCTCTCCTGGTATCAAGACAAAGCAAAGACACCCAAACACACGCATATGATCAATAGATGGTCTAGTTTTGTTCAATACCTCAAATGGAGATTGGTCTTGAAGAATTCTTGTTGGAGTCCGGTTGATCAAGTAGCATGCTGTCATGACTGCATCTCCCCAAAACCTTTTAGGTACACTTGTATGGAACATCATGCTCCTGGCCACCTCCATCAGATGTCGATTTTTCCTCTCAGCTACACCATTTTGTTGTGGTGTGTAAGGACAGCTAGTTTGCTGAATGATCCCATGCTGAGCTAGATATTGCTTAAATGCTTGACTAGTGTACTCTCCACCATTATCAGACCTGAGAATCTTCAACTTGGCATTAAAATGGTTGGAAACATGATTATGGAAGTTCTTGAATGCCTCCAGCACCCGGTCTTTTGTCTGAATCAGAGTCACCCATGTGTATTTTGACTTCTCATCAATGAAGATGACAAAGTACTTGTGATTCTCTCTGGAAAGACACGGTGCAGTCCACACATCAGAATGAACCAGGTCGAAACACTTCTCATAGATAGTGCTAGACCTTGGAAAGACTGTCCTACAATGCTTCCCCAAGATACATGCTTCACATTCATCATTCTGAAACACCATACCCGGAAGCATCAAGTTCAATGCTCTAGTATGGGGATGTCCCAATCTAGAGTGCCATATGGTGCTCTCAACCCCATTAGAAGCACTGATCAGGCAGTGAGCAGACGTTGCACCAGATATCTTAGTCTTCTCTAGGTGATACAGTTCCTGATGGCTGTGCCCTCTACCAATAACCTGCCCTGTCTTCAAGTCTTGAAACTCAACCTCATCAGGTCTAAAGACAACTTGACAATTCAGATCAATGGTTGCTCTTTTCACTGATAGCAAATTTGATGTAAACTGAGGCATATACAAGGCAGTTGATTCTTTATCAAACAACCTAAGGTTCCCTATCCCTTCTATCTTAACCTTATCACCATTTGCTATAAGCACATTCCCTGAGGCAGGTTTGATATTACTAACCAGGTTCCTATCACTAATCATGTGATGGCTAGCTCCTGAATCTATAATAATGGGTTTTGAGTCAGGAGAATAATTACCAACCTCCTTGGGTGAGATAAGGGCCTTGACAGCTTTTATAAGGGCATCAAAGTCTCTTCTGGTAGCTGGACCATCAGAATTGGTCGCCCCTGCCATACTCCTCCATGTTCCTCCTTCATCAGAAGCACCACAGAATGCTGAATACATGGTTCTTCCTTCAATTACTCCAAGGTTCTCCTTCTTCATTTTGGAATATCTCAGAGTATGAAGTCTTGAGTGTTGGAATTTCACAGAGTGTGAAGTCTTGTGTGTTGTAATTTCACAGAGTGTGAAGTCTTGTGTGTTGTGAGCAGGATGAACAGTTGTATTTGTAGCAGAGAACTCGAAATGAAGAAGAGAGTGGATCTGGTTTCTGCTAGTGTATCCTTTACTCAATTTAAGTAGACTTTTCCATTTTTGGCAATTTCTGGAGCTGGAAAAGATGAACAGCTGAAGAACAAGATGAACTTTGCCAAAAATAGAAATGAAACTCAGAGAATTTGCGGAAGTAAGAAAGAAAGAGTAGGGAGATTTAGGTCTCAAGAGCATATGGCTCTGATACCATGTGAGTTTTAGTAATTTAGTGAGAGTTTAAAAGAGATTAAGAGAGAGTTTGTTGCTGGAAATGTGAAGAATAGCAAGAACAGGAGAGAGAGTGAGAGATTTCGTGAGTGAGAGAGAGAGAAGGAGAGAATATGATTTTCCTTGCTTGATTCATTGTTGGGGTTACATTATTTAAAGACAATACAAATTAGAAACCAGACAAATAGAATATAATAAAATACTCCCACTTGTCTCTGAGCTTCCAACGGTCTTCTTCCATCCAGATTTCAAATCTTGTGATGTAGTCAGTTCATGTAGTCGATTCATGTAGTTGACTATATGATGTGATCCTGGAAAGCACCAAGCAAGCAACCTTTAAGAGTGCATATGATGTGATCATGGACCGGATCACTAAGGAGGACAAGGAGGGTCTAGATGAGCCACATGAAGCCACAATGCATCAACCACTCGGTGAGGATGCTCTAGCCATTCCTGAAGGTCCCATGACTCGTTCCAGAGTCAAGAAGCTAAAGGAGAATGTTGTTGGATTACTCACTTCACATCCACAACACAAAGTCTTGGACAAGGTCTGATCCGAGATGTCTTGATCACCATTCAAGCCATCTCTACATCAAGCTGAGTTAGTGTCTAGGCAAGACATGGGGTGTGTGCTCTTTTCCTTGCTTTTGGTTTTGTCCCACGAGGTTTTCCAGGAGGGAGGTTTTTAACGAGGCCACAACTTGTCTACACATCACCTAAGTGCTATTCTCGGTCCAAGACTACATGAAGTTCCATTTTTATTTCATTCTAAACTTATGTTAAACTTAGACTATAGTTTTCTTTCTTTCCTTTTTTGGTTTATGGTCGAAACCCTAGAGAGTATGTTCTCTGGTTTCCTATTTAAAGGGTTCTCTACACCCTCTTGTAATCATCCAGTCTTTTATTAAACAAGTTACATTCATTCTTGTCGGCTCTCTCTCTCTAGAAGGTGTCGAGTTCTGGTGTGTAATATCCAGAGACCTAAGGGTGTCTAATTTGGTGTGTCATATCCAAGTTATTCATCTAGGAGTATCAAGAGATCATCCATCCCTCTTGTGTCACCATTCAATCCACACGCCTTGAAGGACTTGAGTCTCTGATTCGTTCTTGCAAGGATCTATCCATTCCCATCAACCAAAGAGCATCCTAGGGACGCATCAGGTGGTATCAGAGCAACTTTGGTTGGGAAGTACTCGCTTTCTCTCTCTTTTGCGATTGTTCTTGTTTTGTTTCTTGTTTGTGTTCTTGTTTACTTTTGATTGTTTCAATCCGTGATTCATCTTTATCTTTTGAATAAGCAGTAGAACTCATCTAAACTAGGGCTGCTCGTGATTGTAGAAGGGTTTAGACAGGAATCATAGAACTTTCCTTATTTGAAATTTTCGAAAACCCTAGAGTGAGAAGAACCCTAGCCGCATATCCTTCTTGTTTCTTTTGATTGTTTCATTCATATCTCATCTTTAACATCTTGAATAAGCATTAGAACTCTTTGTTTAGGGGCTGCTCGTGACTGCATAAGTGTTTAGACAAGAAATTTTAGACTTTCCTTTTTTGGTTTCATGCGAAAACCCTAGAGAGATAAAAACCCTAGCCGCATGTACCTTGTTGTCGATCACTTTGTGCATTAGTTTAGCTTGTCTATCACCTTGAACACGAGCATATTGAGGCTATTAGGGTGCTAGAAAACCTTAGGAGTGATTAGGAAAAAGCTTAGAAGTGTTTCCTTTTTGCTTGAATCTTTTTCCTTTTTGCTAGTCGATTTCCTTTTCACTTTTGTCTTGCATTGTAAGCTTGTTTTCTTTTCCTTTTTGCTTGTTTTCTTTTTCCTTTTTGCTTGTCTTGTTCCCTAGAAACCTTTTACTGGTTATTTTGGTTACCTTTGCGTGCAGGAAGCATGGAAGCCGAGTCTTAAGAAGAAGCTTCACTCGCCAGGAAGGACAAGTATCTCATGGAGACTATGTCGGCTCAACTTAACCAAAACATGGTAGCAACCATGACCGAGATGATGAGGACCAACCTCAATGACCTCAGGAGAGAGCTCAGAGAAGACATCAGGAGAGCTACTAGCCAGGTACCAAACCGAGAGACTAGGAGAGAAAGAGAGAGGAGAGAGGAGAGACCTCATGCAACTCGCCAAGAACATGTTGGTTATAAGGAGACTGACAATGAGTATGAGCACCTCAGTTCATCCTCAAGAAGACATAGGCGTGTCCAACAGAGAAGGATGAACCAGGGAGATGAGCTTGCTGGTTTGAAGATCAAGATACCCCCATTCCATGGCAAAGCTGAGTGGGAGAAGAAGATTGAAAGCCTTGATGGAAAGGAACCAGTCTCTAAGCCATCTAAAGAAGATAAACAATTCTGTTTATTCAGTGAAGAGGTTAAGGAGGCATTGTTACAAGTAATGATGGGTGTGGAGAAGCAAATCAAACGGACCAACACAGCACGTCCATCCATTGAAACACAGCATCAAGAACCAGAACCGGTTGTGCCTACCCAAGAAGATCAAGACAAAGTAGCCTCACATACCTTTCATAAAGAAGAACAGCCTGTTCAGAACGTCATGGTCCCTTTAACACAACACATGGTAGCAGAGAAGACAACCAGGGAACCTCAGAGAGCTCATAGAATGAATCAACTAATTGTCTTTGATCCATGTGATTTCCAAAGGACCTTCTTAGGTACTTTTCTGTTCACTCCTTTTGTTTGGTACAAGAAAGGAGAAGTGGAACTATCAAGACACGACTTGGACATGAGACATGTTGTATTTGAGCCTGGAGGAGAGGTCTTGAATCAGAAGAACAAGATCAAACAGGTTAAGAAGAGTTCAGCTGCACCAACATTGGATTTTGTAGATTTCTCATCCTTTGAAGATAAGGGGTTGCACGTCTCAGCTCAGCAAGAGTTTCACTATGAAACCAACTGGAGAATGAAGCCAAATCAGTCACGGATCCAACAAACCAGACAACACAGAAGAATGGCCTTCTGATCATCAAGATATTGCTAGTTTTGCAAAACATGCCGGTTTGGATCTTTCCCAAGAGGAACTTATGTCTGATTGTGCTGGAAGGTCACAGACCTACTCGTGGAGACCTGGAGAATATTTCCACAAGATTATCACCCTTGGAGAGTGCTCTGTTCGTGCTAGAACAAGTTGGGGTCATAAGGAGTTTGAAGTTGATCAAAAGGACTTGCATCTTGACCATATCAAGATATGGAAGCCACCAGATATGCATCAACTTCAGTACCAATGCAAAGATTATCAAAATGTAATTGGAGATGAAGGAGTCACTAGAGTCAATGGTGAAGTGATTACTGGAGCAGGAGAAGAACTCATGTTTCCTTCTCAAATCAAAGAGAAACCACCAGAGGAACTTAGTCTACAACAATCTCCAAAGAAACCAACCCGGGGTAACTATCTAAACTCAAAGAAAAACATGAAGCCTGATTTGCTTGCTGTGAGTACAGGTCAAACTGTTTTGAGATCTACCATTTCGAAAAGAGAAGCTATGATAATGATCAGAGTATCAAGAATGGGTTGTTGGCTAAGTTGATGATGCAACCATCAAACCTTGGAAACTGTCTAGCCGCCAGCCTTGACATAGGGACAGTCCGAGGGTCATATCTCAACAACCACAAGGAGTTAACCATCAAACTCGACTGCCATGGAAACTTAACTCATCAGGGGCTCACGTCGAATTGGAATCAAGTCAAAACCTTCTCAGATGAAAGAGTTATGGGTTCTACAAATCGGGTGATCCTGTATTGGCTATCTTTGAACTTTTCTAAGTTTAAAACATCTCAATCCTATATATGGCGACCAGGTGAGCATGCTAAGGTAAGTGATCATGTTTTCAAGAGTTCTTTTATCAATTACACAGATATGATGCACTTGTTTTTGTCAAAAGAGCCATGTGCAGATTATGATGAAGCTTGGAAGCATACAAGAAGAAAGAACAAGCATGTGGAAGACAAGCGGTTCAAGCCACCTGATTTGGATCAGGATAAGCACCAGGACGTCACTAGCTTCATCCTCATCAAAGAAGCACCACCAGAAGCAGCACACAAGCCAAAACCGAGCAAAAACCAATTTGGGATAAGATTATTACTCTTTGATAAACTTTCATGTGCTAACTTGCTTTGTTTCAACATGTCAGGTTTAAGTAATGAATCAGGAACTAAATGGATTAGTGCCTTCTACATATCCAAACCAGTCAGCAACAATGCCTATCAAAGAGGCTTGCAAGGTAAGTGTAATCTGATTTTAAACTTCAATGTTACTGACTTGGTCCCCTCTATTGTAGGTAAAACAGATTTGAGGACAAATCTTTTTGAAGAGGGAGGGGATGATGTGATCCTGGAAAGCACCAAGCATGCAACCTTTAAGAGTGCATATGAGGTGATCATGGACCGGATCACTAAGGAGGACAAGGAGGGTCTAGATGAGCCACATGAAGCCACAATGCATCAACCACTCGGTGAGGATGCTCTAGCCATTCCTGAAGGTCCCATGACTCGTTCCAGAGTCAAGAAGCTAAAGGAGAATGTTGTTGGATTACTCACTTCACATCCACAACAACAAAGTCTTGGACAAGGTCTGATCCGAGATGTCTTGATCACCATTCAAGCCATCTCTACATCAAGCTGAGTTAGTGTCTAGGCAAGACATGGGGTGTGTGCTCTTTTCCTTGCTTTTGGTTTTGTCCCACGAGGTTTTCCAGGAGGGAGGTTTTTAACGAGGCCACAACTTGTCTACACATCACCTAAGTGCTATTCTCGGTCCAAGACTACATGAAGTTCCATTTTTATTTCATTCTAAACTTATGTTAAACTTAGACTATAGTTTTCTTTCTTTCCTTTTTTGGTTTATGGTCGAAACCCTAGAGAGTATGTTCTCTGGTTTCCTATTTAAAGGGTTCTCTACACCCTCTTGTAATCATCCAGTCTTTTATTAAACAAGTTACATTCATTCTTGTCGGCTCTCTCTCTCTAGAAGGTGTCGAGTTCTGGTGTGTAATATCCAGAGACCTAAGGGTGTCTAATTTGGTGTGTCATATCCAAGTTATTCATCTAGGAGTATCAAGAGATCATCCATCCCTCTTGTGTCACCATTCAATCCACACGCCTTGAAGGACTTGAGTCTCTGATTCGTTCTTGCAAGGATCTATCCATTCCCATCAACCAAAGAGCATCCTAGGGACGCATCACTATATGATGTAGTTGAGGCATATAGTCGACTATATTATCGGACTATGTAGTTGATGCATGTAATCAACTATACCACATGATTATATCACATGACTATGTCAATACACTTGCTCTTTATTTCTTCATGTCAACACTTCATGTAGCCTTGGACCGAGAATAGAGCCTAAGTGATGTGAAGACAAGTTGTGGCCTCGTTAAAAACCTTCCTCCTGGAAAACCTCGTGGGACAAAACCAAAAGCAAGGAAAAGAGCACACACCCCATGTCTTGCCTAGACACTAACTCAGTTTGATGTAGAGATGGCTTGAATGGTGATCAAGACATCTCGGATCAGACCTTGTCCAAGACTTGCTTGTTGTGGATGTGAAGTGAGTAATCCAACAACATTCTCTTAAGCTTCTTGACTCTGGAACGAGTCATGGGACCTTCAGGAATGGCTAGAGCATCATCACCAAGTGGTTGGTGCAATGTGGCTTCATGTGGCTCATCTAGACTCTCCTTGTCTCCTTAGTGATCCGGTCCATGATCACATCATCCCCTCCCTCTTGAAAAGGATTTGTCCTCAAATCAGGTTCATCTACAACAAAAGGAGCCAAGTCAGTGACATTGAAGCTATTTGATACATCATACTTACCTTGGAGATCAAGCTTGTAGGCATTGTCATTGATCTTGTGGATGATCTCAAAGGGTCCATCAACCCTTGGCATCAGCTTGGACTTCCTCTCGTTGGGGAACCTATCCTTCCTCAGGTGCAACCAAACTTGGTCACCAACTTCAAAGGTCCTCACACGTCTCCCCTTGTTTGCTTGCTTCTCATAAAGCTTGGTCTTCTGCTCAATGTTTTGTCTAGCCTTCTCATGAATCTGTTGAACCAACTCGGCTTTCTTCTTGCCATCTAGACTTGTCCTTTCACACTCAGGTAAAGGCATTAGATCCAAAGGAGAGGTGGGATTGAACCCATAAACAATTTCAAATGGTGAATACTTAGAAGCAGAATGCATAGCATGATTGTATGCAAATTCACAATGTGGTAAGTATTCTTCCCATGTTCTTAAGTTCTTTCTAATGAATGCACGCAGGAGTGTTCCTAATGTCCTATTAACTACCTCAGTTTGCCCATCAGTTTGTGGATGACATGTAGTAGAGAACAATAGCTTAGTGCCTAACTTAGACCAAAGTGTCTTCCAAAAGTAACTAAGAAACTTAGTGTCCCTATCAGAAACTATGGTTCTAGGCATGCCATGCAAACGTACAACCTCCTTAAAGAACAAGTTAGCTACATGTAATGCATCATCAGTCTTATGACATGCTATGAAATGTGCCATCTTAGAGAACCTATCAACTACACAAAGATAGAATCCTTTCCAGTCCTAGTTCTAGGCAAACCAACTATAAAGTCCATAGAGATGTCATTCCAGGGATGGTGAGGAATGGGCAAAGGAGTATGCAAACCCTGGTTGTGAACTTGGGACTTGGCATGCTTGCAAGTAGCACACCTTCCACAGATTCCCTCCACATCTCTCTTCATGTGCGGCCAATAGAAGTGATCCTGTAAAACTTTCAAGGTCTTGGCAATCCCAAAGTGTCCCATTAGACTGCCCCCATGGGATTCCCTGACAAAAAGATCTCTCAAAGAACAATTAGGCACACACAATCTATTATCATAAAACAAATAGCCCTCCTTTCTAAAGTAATGCCCTGAGGCATACTTAGCACATGAAGCATAAGCTTCCTTGAAGTCATGATCAGTATCATACATATCCTGATGTGATCATGGAAAGCACCAAAGAATGGAAGCATGAACCTGAACCTGAAGAGCTTGAGGATGCCAACCTTTAAGAGTGCATTTGATGTGATCATGGACCGGATCACTAAGGAGAACAAGGGAGAGTCTAGATGAGCCACAATGAAGCCACATTGCACCAACCACTTGGTGATGATGCTCTAGCCATTCCTGAAGGTCCCATGACTCGTTCCAGAGTCAAGAAGCTTAAGGAGAATGTTGTTGGATTACTCACTTCACATCCACAACAAGAAAGTCTTGGACAAGGTCTGATCCGAGATGTCTTGATCACCATTCAAGCCATCTCTACATCAAACTGAGTTAGTGTCTAGGCAAGACATGGGGTGCGTGCTCTTTTCCTTGCTTTTGGTTTTGTCCCACGAGGTTTTCCAGGAGGGAGGTTTTTAACGAGGCCACAACTTGTCTACACATCACCTAAGTGCTATTCTCGGTCCAAGACTACATGAAGTTCCATTTTTATTTCATTTAAACTTATGTTAAACTTAGACTATAGTTTTCTTTCTTTCCTTTTTTGGTTATGGTCGAAACCCTAGAGAGTATGTTCTCTGGTTTCCTATTTAAAGGGTTCTCTACACCCTCTTGTAATCATCCAACTCTTTCAATAACAAGTATCATTCATCTTGACGGCTCTCTCTCTCTAGAAAGCTGTGCCGAGTTCTGGTGTGTATATCCAGAGACCTAAGGGTGTTTAGTTTGGTGTGTCATATCCAAGTTATTCATCTAGGAGTATCAAGAGATCATCCATCCCTCTTGTGTCACCACTCAATCCACACGCCTTGAAGGACTTGAGTCTCTGATTCGTTCTTGCAAGGATCTATCCATCATCCCATCAACCAAAGAGCATCCTAGGGACGCATCAAGTGGTATCAGAGCAACTTTGGTTGGGAAGTACTCGCTATCCTCTTTGTTTTCTTGTTTTCTTTTGTTGTTTCAATCCGTGTTTCATCTTTATCTTTTGAATAAGCAGTAGAACTCATCTAAACTAGGGCTGCTCGTGATTGCATAAGAGTTTAGACAAGAATTATAGGACTTTCCTTATTTGAAATTTTCGAAAACCCTAGAGAGATAAAAACCCTAGCCGCATGCATACCTTGTGTCGATTACTTTGTGCATTAGTTTAACTTGTCTATCACCTTGAACACGAGCATATTGAGGCTATTAGGGTGCTAGAAAACCTTAGGAGTGATTAGGAAAAAGCTTAGAAGTGTTTCCTTTTTGCTTGAATCTTTTTCCTTTTTGCTTGAAATCCTTTTTCCTTTTCTAGCCGATTTCTCCTTTTTCGTTTTGTCTTGCAAGACAAGCTTGTTTGCTTTTCCTTTTTGCTTGTTTTCTTTTTCCTTTTTGCTTGTTTTGTTCCCTAGAAACCTTTTACTGGTTATTTTGGTTACCTTTGCGCAGGAAGCATGGTCTCCAAGTCTGAAGAAGAAGCTTAACTCGTCAGCTTCTCATGGAGGCTATGTCGGCTCAACTCAACCAAAAAATGGTGGCAACCATGACCGAGATGATGAGGACCAACCTCAATGACCTCAGGAGAGAGCTCAGAGAAGACATCAGGAGAGCTACTAGCCAGGTACCAAACCGAGAGACTAGGAGAGAAAGAGAGAGGAGAGAGGAGAGACCTCATGCAACTCGCCAAGAGTATGAAGGTTATGAGGAGACTGACAATGAGTATGAGCACCTCAGTTCTTCCTCAAGAAGACATAGGCATGTCCACAAGAGAAGGATGAACCAGGGAGATGAGCTTGCTGGTTTGAAGATCAAGATACCCCCATTCCATGGCAAGGCTGATCCGGATGCCTACCTTGAGTGGGAGAAGAAGATTGAAAGACTTGATGGAAAGGAACCAATCTGTTACAGCAAGGAGAAGACAGTCTCTAAGCATTTAAAGAAGATAAACCATTCTGTTTATTCAGTGAAAAGGATAAGGAGGCATTGTTACAAGTAATGATGGATGTGGAGAAAGCAAATCAAACGAACCAACACAACACGTCCATCCATGGAAACACAGCATCAAGAACCAGCACCAGTTGCGCCTATCCAAGAAGATCAAGACAAGGTGACCCTCCCATACCTTTCATAAGAAGAACAGCCTGTTCAGAACGTTCATGGTCCCTTTAACACAACACATTAGTAGCAGAGAAGACACCCAAGGAACCTCAGAGAGCTCATAGAATGAATCAACAATTGATCTTGATCCATGGTGATTTCCAAGGGACCCTTTCTTAGGTTACTTTTGCTGTTTCACTCCTTGTGTTTGTACAAGAAAGGAAGAAGTGGAACTATCAAGACACGACTTGGATACAAGGCAACATGTTGTATTTGAAGCCTGGAGGAGAGGG
Organism: Moricandia moricandioides; assembly: GCA_905132885.1. Lineage (NCBI taxonomy): Eukaryota > Viridiplantae > Streptophyta > Magnoliopsida > Brassicales > Brassicaceae > Moricandia > Moricandia moricandioides. The sequence goes on from CAJHQQ010004041.1 coordinate 32,690, forward strand.
ACATCCACAAAATCAGAAGAACAAGAGTGCAAAACAGGTTTAAGAAGAGTTCAGCCTGCACCTGGAACAGTTGGATTTTGGTAGATTTCTCATTCTTTGAAGGTAAGGGGTTTGCACGTCTCAGGCTCAGCAAGAGTTTCACCTATGAAACCAACTTTGAGAGATGAAACGCCAAATCAGTATCGGATCCAACAAACGTCAGACAACACAGAGAATGGCCTTCGATGCATCAAGAATCATTGCTGAGTTTTTGCCCGCAAAACATGCTCGTTTGGATCTTTCCCCCGCGAAAGAGGAACTTATTGTCTGATTGTGCTGGAAGGTCACAGACCTACTCGTGGAGACCCCTGGAGGGATATTTCCACTAAGATTATCACCCTTGGGAGAGTCTCCTCTTCGTGCTAGAACAATTTGGGGTCATAAGGGTTTTGAAGTTGATCGAATAGGACTGCATCTTGAACCACTTATCAAGAGTAATGGAAGCACCAGATCGATGCATCAACTTCAGTAACGCAAATGCACAAGATGTATCAACATGTAATTGGAGATGAAGGAGTCACTAGAGTTCAAGTGGTGAAGTGATTACTGGAGCAGGAGAGAACTCAATGTTTCCTTCTCAATCAAAGAGCAAACCTCACGCAGAGGAACTTAGTCTACAACAATCTCCAAAGGAACCACGCCGGGGTAACTATCTCCTGCAAAAGAAAAAACATGAAGCCTGGATTTGCTTGCTGTGAGTACAGGTCAAAGCTGTTTTGAGATCTACATTGTCCGAAACGAGAAAGCTACAATGAATGATCAGCAGTATGAAGAATGGGTTGTTGGCTAAGTTTGAAGATGCAACCATCAAACCTTGGAACAATGTCTAGCCGCCTAGCCCGTTGACATAGGGAACAGTCGCAGGGTCATATCTCCCACAACCACAGGAGTCAACTCATCAAACTCGACTGCCATGGAAACTTAACTCAATCAGGGCACACGTCGACATTGAATCAAGTCAAAACCTTTCTCAGATGAATGAGAGTTATGGGTTGCTTACAATCGGGTGATCTGTATT
>CAJHQQ010004042.1:0-33730 GCA_905132885.1 Moricandia moricandioides
TCTAGATGGTGAGGAGTGGCTTCCTTGATCCGCCACTTGAATCCTCACACACTGAGCCTTACAGCTCCTTCTCTTATCATGCAAGCTCATCCACACTCCCCCTCAAGCTTGAGACCGAGTATAGAGAAGGTCCAAGCTTGAATGGTGAGCGCATGTTAGCTCTTTGATAAGTCATGTGGAGAGTACCACCATCTTCTCCAGACTTGATACTTGAGCCTCCACTACATTACCATTGCATAGAGGAGATACCTCAGTCCACTCTACAAGCACTCCTCACTTAGCTTGTTGAGTGACCTTCTTCCTCCTTCACTGCGGGATGATCTCTTTTTAGATCAGCATGCAATGGCCTTGAGTACCACAGGTCATTGAGCCCCAAGGATCATCAGGTGGCTCAATTTGCTCCCCTCCTCAAATTTGGAATGAGCAACACACCAAACTTGAAGTGAGCCTCAATGAGCCTTAAGATCAGGAGCATTCCATCTAAATGGACAATGCATTCAACCACTGATCAACCTTCCCCTTTTAACTCCAATGCCTTTGATCATCAGTCTCCTCCAGAATTAGATGATGATCACTTGCCTTGTGTATTTGAATACACACCAGCAACCTTTCTCTATGGGATCAGTCTTCCTCTTTGATGCGGCCATCAAACCAGTAGCTGAACCAGAGGCCAACCAGTTGCACCAATCAATCAACCAAATGACCAGCCAGGACATGTGTGCAGTCAAAACGCCATATCTCTTCAACCCGGAAGACTTTTTCCATGAAACTAATTTTAATGAATTCTACACTCAAGAAGGAGTCAACCAAAATTGTAATCATTATCAAAGCTATTCGGAACAGGAAGATATGAATTTTACAAACCGGAGGTTCTCCAGCCCGTTCATCTGCGAGTATCCGAGATTAGGAATTGTTTCAAGCCCAAGGAAGAAGGTATCCGATCCAAACCAACTTGTGGGACTCAATATGGATCTCTTAGCTTTCCAACAAGCCCAGAATTAGAAGAAATGGTCACGGAATTATGAAGTTATGATCCAATCTCCAGAACCGGCCAAATCAGTGCTACACTTGCCTCAATTGGGAGCTAGCCGGTTCAATCTTAGTCAAACCGAATCATGGCGACCAGGAGTGTTTTATTATCATCTAAGAAGTATATCCAAGGGTCCAGGAGGAGTAGAAGTGTTCTTACCATGGACCAAGAAGCATAGGATCAGGAGGATCTATTTCTGGCCACACTTACCTTATTTGGAGTCTCAAGAATTCAAACTCCAACAGCTATATTCCTCTCAGCTTATGCACGAGTTAAGCACCCTCCAATGCATCCAGAAGGTTCCCAGGAAGCTATCTTACCCCCTTAAACCGTCCAGATTCAAAGAATCCAAGCCAAGACCAAATCCCAAAGATAGCTCACCAAATCACCTTATTTCGATCTTTGATCAGCACCATTTAAGCTTTTGTTTTATTTTGTTTCCTTTTGCTTCATATGACCGTTTGGTCTCTGTCTAAGGTCGTGCACTATATAAGCAGACCTATTTGTACATTTTAGAGTCACCTTTCAATCAATAAAATTCAGTACCAAGAGTATTTCTTTCAAAGAGTTGTCTTTGAGTTGTTCTTTAGTTTCTAAGTGTGAGATACATTAGGAGACTATAGAGATCGTGGTTCATAGGTTCCTTGAGAGATTCAGAAGCCTTGAGAGACAGATTGAGAGAGTCAATCAACACCCACGGATTGAGAGAGTCAATCGCCATCCATCCAGCATCATCGATCCATCCATCCGCTATATTCAACCTTCACTCCATCGATCATTCCATCCCTTATCCCTTTTATATCCTTTGTTCTTATTTTGTTTATCATATCATTACCTTACAATTCTATCTTGTTTCTGGTTGTCTTGGACGGAATAGAGCAGTAGTAACTCCATCGACCAGCACCATCTCCATCGGTTTATCGATCATTACCAGCTCATCGCCCATCACACCACCCTCGCTTCCCAGCCTACATCACTCTTTCACTTGGATGTATGGTGAACCAAGAGCACACCTAGTGAACCTGAAACAACACTCAAACTCCAGCAAAGATAAGACACAATGCATTGGCTTGTGCCAATGTCTCACTCGCATTGCACTTAGATGGCCTCTTATTATAGTTAAGATCCATCTAATGCAAGCTTTCCATTCTTTAAATGCAAGCAAGCTCTTATCAGAATCAAGACAAGACATTTAGGAACTCTCATAATCAATATGCAACAACCTTTAGTGATTCTAATGCAAGCTAGCTGGATACAAATTTTAATCTAACATCCTAGCAACACAAGACATTAAGAACTGAGGCTAAGCCATATTATTATGAACCATCTGACCAATGCTTTACTTTAAATCAGATTCTATTCATGTATGCAACAGATTCAGAACATACTATCTAATATCATGTCAAGCACCATTTAGAACTGAAGTAAGCATTTTTTAAATTCTCAAACACCAAACAAGACTTATTAAGCATCCTGGGACACATTGAAGATAATATAATCAAGCAATCATTAATAATATCCTCAGGTTTCAATCACATACTCAACACACAGCAAGAGTCATTATCACAGTCTCAATATCAAGATGAGTTTAAGATTTGCTTACTCAAGGAACCAGGTTGGTTCCTTAGTCTCTAGATGCAAACCACCAAGGCTTTTGTTGGATTTTGGAGTCTGGATCGTCACCCACCTCCTTCTCCTTCAGTCAATGGCCACCATCTTGAAACAACAGCTCAAAGACCCCTCCTTTCTTCAAGACTTCTAGGCGCCAAGGTCTGGTCACCTTCTTCTTTGAACCAGATGGATTAGAGCTCATGGATAAGGCGCCTTTGGAGTGACCCCTCCACACACCTTTGCTTCCAAGAACCTTCACCATCAGGATTGATAGGAAACAGGATGAGGAACCACGGACACTCACCAAGCTTCAGCCTTTCTTCTTGATGTATTGACTGAAACAGATTTTTGTTGTCTTCATGGTTTGTTCTTGAGCTGAGGAGAGAGCAGTGTGTTTGCGGAAGCTATCTGATGAACCTGGCTCTGATACCATGTTGGAAATCAAAGCTCATGCTGTGTGAAAGAAATCGCCATTAATGGCAGAGGAGAAAGCTTGAATTGATGATGAGAAAGGTCTGATCTTTAACTTATGAACTTGAATCAGAAACAGAGATTAGGAGACTGAAAGAGACTTAGAGAGAATAGAGACTTAAGAAAGGGGTAGACTAGAGAGAATCTGAATCAAGAACACTTTGTTTATTATGAAGTGGAGAGGGGAAATCCCCCTTACTCCCTTAAGCTTTAAAATCGCCTAGACTGCCTTTATATAGGCTTACAAGGTTTTCAATCAGAAACCTAAATCTAATGGCTGATAAATCACTTGAGAATGAATGGCTAGGATGGCTGGCAAGTTTGAATCTGGTCAAGGCAAGGAAGGCTTGTGATTGGTTGCCCATAGGCTCCTATGAATCAGGCTGGTTCTTTGGCTAGATACATAGTCTCCTTTGCTCTTCCTTTCCAGCAAGTGACAACCAGAACCAGCCTGTCATCTCCTCTCTTCTTCCTGGCGCAAGGCATCTTCCTTTGATGCCATTTTGATTCCTCTTGATCAAAACAAGCTTCTCTTGCGCCCTAAGTTTGCACGGTTTCATTTCAGGTTCATCCGGGAAAGCATTCGCCCTATCTTTGCACGGTCGATGGTACGGACCTCCTGTCCGTACCACTCACCCTATTTTTGCACAAACTCCCCAACAATCTTTAAAGGCCAAATGGGAACTTCTTTGGGTCGCCCTATTTTTGTACGGTCCGTACAAGTCCGTACGGTTCGCACTATTTTTGCATGCTCAACCATCTCCTCCCAAATGTCTCTAAATGGTGTCTAAGTCCCTCCTGGACTTGACCCTAGCTTTGAACATCTTTAAACACTCCTAAAGCCTTCTTAGACAATCTCCGGAGGTCTTGCCCTAACTTTGCACGGGACCCAAACTTCACCCAAACTCATCATTTGGCTCCATTTCATTTCTTCAAGTTAACAATTCCAGTTTGCCCTGTTTGGAGAGTTGGCAATTTCTTTTTGATACTAATAAAACCAGAATGAATAAAAATGTAAGAAGCTTGATTTCGACTCATAAATCAGTGTAGAATCACCCTGAATTTGAATCAAGATCATAGGATTTATGATGAAGAAGTTATCCCACTTTTAACCGAAGTGACTCCAGTTTACTCTGTTTGGAGATTTGGAAATTTCTTCTAGATTCTAATCAAACCAGAATGAATCAAGATGTAAGAAGCTTTATTTGGACTCATAAATCAGTGGATAATCACCCTGAAGTTGAATCAATATCATTGGAGTTATGATGAAGAAGTTATCCCACTTTTAACCGAAGTGATTCTAGTTTGCCCTGTTTGGAGAGTTGGCAATTTCTTCTTGATACTAATAAAACCAGAATGTATCACGATGTAAGAAGCTTGATTTGGATTCATAAATCAGTTTAGAATCACCCTGAATTTGAATCAAGATCATATGAGTTATGATGAAGAAGTAATCTCACTTTTAACTGAAGTGATTCCAAATTGTCTTGTTTGGATATTGGTAATTTATTCTTGATACTAATAAAACCAGAATGAATCACGATGTAGGAAGCTGGATTTGGACTCATTAATTTGTGTAGAATCACCCTGAAGTTGAATCAAGATCATAGGAGTTATGATGAAGAAGTTATCCAACTTTTAACAGAAGTGATTCCAGTTTACCCTTTTTGGAGATTTGACAATTTCTTCTTGATTCTAATCAAACCAGAATGAATCACGATGTAAGAATTTTGATTTGGACGCATAAATCAGTCTATAATAACCCTGAAGTTGAATCAATATCATAGGAATTATGATGAAGAAATTATGCCACTTTTAACTAAAGTGAATCCAGTTTACCCTGTTTGGAGATTTGGCAATTTCTTCTTGGTTCTAATCAAACCAGAATGAATGAAGATGTAAGAAGCTTTATTTGGACTCATAAATCAGTGGAAAATCATCCTGAAGTTGAATCAATATCATAGGAGTTATGATGAAGATGTTATTCCACTTTTAACCGAAGTGATTCCAGTTTACCCTGTGAAGATTTGGCAATTTCTTCTTGATACAAATAAAACCAAAAAGAATGACGATGTAAGAAGCTTGATTTGGACTCATAAATCAGTTTAGAGTCACCCTGAATTTGAATCAAGATCATAGGAGTTATGATGAAGAAGTTATCCCACTTTTATCCGAAGTGACTCCAGTTTACTCTGTTTGGAGATTTGGCAATTACTTCTTGATTCTAATCAAACCAGAATGAATCAAGATGTAAGAAGCTTGATTTGGACTCATTAATAAGTGTAGAATCACTCTGAAGTTGAATCAAGATCATAGGAGTTATGATGAAGAAGTTATCCCACTTTTAACCGAAGTGATTCCAGTATACCCTGTTTGGAGATTTGGCAATTTCTTCTTGATACTAATAAAACCAGAATGAATCACGATGTAAGAAGCTTGATTTGGACTCATAAATCAGTGTAGAATCACCCTGAAGTTGAATCAATATCATTGGAGTTATGATGAAGAAGTTATCCCACTTTTAACCGAAGTGATTCCAGTTTGCCCTGTTTGGAGATTTGGCAATTTCTTCTTGATACTAATAAAACCAGAATGAATCACGATGTAAGAAGCTTGATTTGGACTCATAAATCAGTGTAGAATCACCCTGAAGTTGAATCAATATCATTGGAGTTATGATGAAGAAGTTATCCCACTTTTAACCGAAGTGATTCCAGTTTGCCTGTTTGGAGATTTGGCAATTTCTTCTTGATACTAATAAAACCAGAATGAATCACGATGTAAGAAGCTTGATTTGGACTCATTAATCAGTGTAGAATCACCCTGAAGTTGAATCAATATCATTGGAGTTATGATGAAGAAGTTATCCCACTTTTAACCGAAATGATTCCAGTTTTGCCCTGTTTGGAGATTTGGCAATTTCTTCTTGATACAAATAAAACCAGAATGAATCACAATGTAAGAAGCTTGATTTGGACTCATAAATCAGTGTAGAATCATCCTGAAGTTGAATAAATATCATTGAACTTATGATGAAGAAGTTATCCCACTTTTAACCCTAGTGATTCCAGTTTACCCTGTTTGGAGATTTGGCAATTTCTTCTTGATACAAATAAAACCAGAATGAATCACGATGTAAGAAACTTGATCTGGACTCATAAATCAGTTAGAATCACCCTGAAGTTGAATCAATATTATTGGACTTATGATGAAGAAGTTATCCCACTTTTAACCGAAGTGATTCCAGTTTACCCTGTTTGGAGATTTGGGAATTTATTCTTGATACTAATAAAACCAGAATGAATCACGATGTAAGAAGCTTGATTTGGACTCATTAATCAGTGTAGAATCACCCTGAAGTTGAATCAATATCATTGGAGTAATGATGAAGAAGTTATCCCACTTTTAACCGAAATGATTCCAGTTTGCCCTGTTTGGAGATTTGGCAATTTCTTCTTGATACTAATAAAATCAGAATGAATAACGACGTAAGAAGCTTGATTTGGACTCATAAATCAGTGTCGAATCACCCTGAAGTTGACTCAAGATCATAGGACTTATGATGAAGAAGTTATCTCACTTTTAACCGAAGTGATTCCAGTTTGCCCTGTTTGGAGATTTGGGAATTTATTCTTGATACTAATAAAACCAGAATGAATCACGTTGTATGAAGCTTGATTTGGACTCATTAATCAGTGTAGAATCACCCTGAAGTTGAATCAATACCATTGGAGTTATGATGAAGAAGTTATCCCAATTTTAACCGAAGTGATTCCAGTTTGCCCTGTTTGGAGATTTGGCAATTTCTTCTTGATACAAATAAAACCAGACTGAATCACAATGTAAGAAGCTTGATTTGGACTCATAAATCAGTGTAGAATCATCCTGAAGTTGAATAAATATCATTGAACTTATGATGAAGAAGTTATCCCACTTTTAACCCTAGTGATTCCAGTTTACCCTGTTTGGAGATTTGGCAATTTCTTCTTGATACAAATAAAACCAGAATGAATCACGATGTAAGAAACTTGATCTGGACTCATAAATCAGTTTAGAATCATCCTGAAGTTGAATCAATATCATTGGACTTATGATGAAGAAGTTATCCAACTTTTAACCGAAGCGATTCCAGTTTGTCCTGTTTGGAGATTTGGGAATTTATTCTTGATACTAATAAAACCAGAATGAATCTGATGTGATCATGGACCGGATCACTAAGGAGAACAAGAAGAGTCTAGATGAGCCACATGAAGCCACATTGCATCAACAACCTGGTGATGATGCTCTAGCCATTCCTGAAGGTCCCATGACTCGTTCCAGAGTCAAGAAGCTTAAAGAGAATGTTGTTGGATTACTCACTTCACATCCACAACAACAAAGTCTTGGACAAGGTCTGATCCGAGATGTCTTGATCACCATTCAAGCCATCTCTACATCAAGCTGAGTTAGTGTCTAGGCAAGACATGGGGTGTGTGCTCTTTTCCTTGCTTTTGGTTTTGTCCCACGAGGTTTTCCGGAGGAAGGTTTTTAACGAGGCCACAACTTGTCTTCACATCACCTAAGTCCTATCTCGGTCCAAGACTATAGAAGTTTACATTTTATTTCATTTCATTTAAAAGCTTATGTTAAACTCTAGTTTCCTTTTTTGGTCTTTGTCGAAACCCTAGAGGATATGTCTCTGGTTTCTTATTTAAAGAGGTCTCTACACCCTCTTGTACTCATCCAGCTTTTTAATAAACAAGTAACATTCTCCTTGACGGCTCTCTCTCTAGAAAGTGTGTCGAGTTCTGGTGTGTAGTATCCAGAGACCTAAGGGTGTTTAGTTTGGTGTGTCATATCCAAGTTATTCATCTAGGAGTATCAAGAGATCATCCATCCCTCTTGTGTCACCACTCAATCCACACGCCTTGAAGAACTTGAGTCTCTGATTCGTTCTTGCAAGGATCTATCCATTCCCATCAACCAAAGAGCATCCTAGGGACGCATCAAGTGGTATCAGAGCAACTTTGGTTGGGAAGTACTCGTTACCCTCTCTTGTTTTCTCTGTTGTTTCATCCGTGTCTCATCTTTATCTTTTGAATAAGCAGTAGAACTCATCTAACTAGGGCTGCTCGTGATTGCATAAGAAATTAGACAAGAACTTTGAAACTTTCCTTATTTGGTTTTTGCGGAAACCCTAGAGAGAGAGTAACCCTAGCCGCATGCTACCTTGTTGTCGATCACTTTGTGCATTAGTCTAGCTTGTTTATCACCTTGAACACGAGCATAATAAGATTGTTAGGGTGCTAGAAAACCTTAGAAGAGATTAGGAAAAAGTTTAGGAGCTTTTCCTTTTTGCTTGAATCTTTTTCCTTTTTCTAGCCGATTGTTCCTTTTTGTTTTGTCTTGCAATACAAGCTTGTTTCTTTTCCTTTTTGCTTGTTTTCTTTTTCCTTTTTGCTTGTCTTGTTGCCTAGAATCCTTTTACTGGTTATTGTGTTTACCTTTGAGCAGGAAACATGGTGTCCGAGTCTGAAGAAGAAGCTGAACTCGTCCGGAGGAACAAGCTTCTCATGGAGGCTATGACAAACCAACTTAACCAGAGTATGGTGGCAACCATGACCGAGATGATGAGGACCAATCTCAATGACATCAGGAGAGAGCTTAGAGAAGACATCAGGAGAGCTACTAGTCACTTGCCAAACCAAGAGACTAGGAGAGAAGAAAGACCTCAAGCAACTCGCCAAGCAACTCGCCAAGAACATGATGGTTATGAGGAGACTGATGAAGAGTATGAACACTTCAGCTCATCCTCAAGAAGACCTAGGCGTGTCCAAGAGAGAAGAATGAACCAGGGAGATGAACTTGCTGGTTTGAAGATCAAGATACCCCCATTCCATGGCAAAGCTGATCCGGATGCCTATCTTGAGTGGGAGAAGAAGATTGAGCTAGTCTTTCAGTGCAAGCAGTACACAAACCACAAGAAGATTCAGATTGCTGCCACTGAGTTCTATGACTATGCTTTGAGTTGGTGGGATCAGTACCTCACAACTCGTAGGAGGAATGGAGAGGAACCGGTTGAGACTTGGACAGAGATGAAGTCAATCATGCGCAAGAGGTTTGTTCCAAGCCATTACCTTAGAGACTTGCACCACCGGCTGAGGAAACTTACCCAAGGTTCAAGATCAGTGGAGGAGTATTACCAGGAGATGGAGTTACTCATGCTAAGGGCTAACATATCAGAAGATAGAGAAGCAACCATGTCAAGGTTCCTTTGTGGTTTAAACCGAGAGATACAAGACAATGTTGAGATGCAACATTATGTGGAGCTTGAAGAGATGCTACACAAGGCTATTCTTGTTGAGCAACAACTCAAGAGGAGGGGACACTCACGCAATCAGTATGGCTCTAACCGGTTACACAACACCAAGGAAGAGAAGTCCAAACCGTTCCAGAAGGATAACAAGTCCTATCCAAGAGAAGAGGCCAAACCAATCAGTGCTCTTGACAAGGGCAAAGGCAAGGTTGAAGCTTCTAGTTCCAGAGCTCGTGATGTCAAGTGTTTCAAGTGCCAAGGAAGAGGACATTATGCCAATGAATGTACCAACAAGAGAGTCATGATCTTGCTGGAAAATGGAGAGTATGCCTCAGAAGATGACAACACCGAGTCTGACCAAGAAGACACTGAAGAAGAACAAGAAGAAGGACCAGTCCAGGGGAAGCTTTTAGTAGCAAGAAGGCTTCTAAGCTTGCAAAACAAGGCTGAGGAGCTAGAGCAACGTGAGAACCTCTTCTACACCCGGTGCTTGGTCCAAGGAAAAGTGTGCAGCCTCATTGTTGATGGAGGAAGTTGTGTCAATGCTGCGAGTGAAAGAATGGTTCAAAAGTTGGGATTGAAGGTTCAGAAACATCCTAAGCCTTACAAGTTACAATGGCTGAATGAAGATGGCACCATGAAGGTTTCAAGTCAAGTTCTTATTCCCTTAGCCATTGGGAGATATGAAGATGAAGTCTTGTGTGATGTGTTGCCTATGCAAGCTGGTCACATACTTCTTGGGCGACCTTGGCAATCTAATAGGCGTGTGATCCATGATGGGTTCACCAACAAGCATTCCTTTTTGTTCAAGGGCAAGAAGACTACTCTGGTTCCCTTGACACCCAAAGAAGTACAACAAGATCAGATTCAACTCCAAAAGAAGAAGGAGATTGATCTAAAACCGGCTGGAACTAAGCAGCCAAACTTCTATGCTAACATGGGTGATATCAAAAGAACTCTCCACTCTAAACAATCTGCTATCTTACTTGTGTTTAAAGAGACTCTTTTGAACTTAACAGATTCTACACCGGTGTATCCGAGTGAAATGGTTTCTCTTTTGCAGGAGTTTCAAGATGTATTTCCAGAAGACAATCCCATTGGTTTACCACCTTTGAGAGGGATTGAGCACCAGATAGACTTTGTTCCAGGATCTACACTTCCAAGCCGTCCAGCATACAGATGCAATCCGGTTGAGACCAAGGAGTTGCAAAGACAAGTAGAGGAACTAATGGAGAAGGGCTATATCCGAGAGAGTTTGAGCCCATGTGCTGTACCAGTGCTCCTAGTGCCTAAGAAGGATGGTACATGGCGTATGTGTGTTGATTGTAGATCAATCAACAACATCACAGTGAAGTATCGCCACCCTATCCCTAGACTTGATGATATGCTTGATGAATTACATGGTTCTTGCATCTTTTCTAAGATAGATTTAAAAAGTGGTTATCATCAGATTAGGACGAAAGAAAAAGATGAATGGAAGACTGCCTTTAAAACTAAACATGGATTGTATGAGTGGTTAGTTATGCCATTTGGATTAACCAATGCACCTAGTACATTCATGAGGTTAATGAATCATGTTCTTAGATCATTCATAGGCATTTCTGTTGTAGTATACTTTGATGACATCTTAGTATATAGCAAGAACTTAGAAGAGCATCTAGATCATCTTAGGGCTGTCTTGAGTGTTTTGAGAAGTGAAAAGCTTTATGCCAACTTGAAGAAGTGCACCTTTTGCACAGATAACTTGGTTTTCCTAGGCTTTGTTGTGAGTGCAGATGGAGTTAAGGTTGATGAGGAGAAGATCAAAGCCATCAAAGACTGGCCGAGTCCAACTTCAGTAGGAGAAGTGAGGAGTTTCCATGGGCTTGCTGGCTTCTATAGGAGATTTGTTGATGTGATCATGGACCGGATCACTAAGGAGAACAAAGAGAGTCTAGATGAGCCACATGAAGCCACTTTGCATCAACAACTTGGTGATGATGCTCTAGCCATTCCTGAAGGTCCCATGACTCGTTCCAGAGTCAAGAAGCTTAAGGAGAATGTTGTTGGATTACTCACTTCACATCCACAACAAGAAAGTCTTGGACAAAGTCTGATCCGAGATGTCTTGATCACCATTCAAGCCATCTCTACATCAAACTGAGTTAGTGTCTAGGCAAGACATGGGGTGCGTGCTCTTTTCCTTGCTTTTGGTTTTGTCCCATGAGGTTTTCCGGAGGAAGGTTTTTAACGATGCCACAACTTGTCTTCACATCACTTAGGCCCTATCTCGGTCCAAGGCTAAAAGAAGTTACATTTTTATTTCATTTTAAGCTTATGTTAAACTTAGACTATAGTTTCCTTTCTTTCCTTTTCTTGCTTAATGTCGAAACCCTAGAGAGCATGTTCTCTGGTTTCTTATTTAAAGGGTTCTCTACACCCTCTTGTATTCATCCAGCTTTTTTAATAAACAAGTAACATTCTCCTTGATGGCTCTCTCTCTAGAAAGTGTGTCGAGTTCTGGTGTGTAGTATCCAGAGACCTAAGGGTATTTAGTTTGGTGTGTCATATCCAAGTTATTCATCTAGGAGTATCAAGAGATCATCCATCCCTCTTGTGTCACCATTCAATCCACACGCCTTGAAGAACTTGAGTCTCTGATTCGTTCTTGCAAGGATCTATCCATTCCCATCAACCAAAGAGCATCCTAGGGACGCATCAAGTGGTATCAGAGCAACTTTGGTTGGGAAGTACTCGCTATCCTCTCTTGTTTTCTTTTGTTGTTTCATCCGTGTTTAATCTTTAACATCTTGAATAAGCAGTAGAACTCATCTAACTAGGGCTGCTCGTGATTGCATAAGAGATTAGACAAAGATTTTTAAACTTTCCTTATTTGGTTTCATGCGGAAACCCTAGAGAGAGAAGAACCCTAGCCGCATATCTTCACTTGTCGATCACTTTGTGCATTAGTTTAGCTTGTTTATCACCTTGAACACGAGCATAATAAGATTATTAGGGTGTTAGAAAACCTTAGAAGAGTTTAGGAAAAAGTTTAAGAAGTTTTTCCTTTTTGCTTGACCATTTCCTTTTTGCTTGCCGATTGTTCCTTTTTACTTTTGTCTTGCACAACAAGCTTGTTTCTTTTCCTTTTTGCTTGTTTTCTTTTTCCTTTTTTGCTTGTCTTCTTCCCTAGAAACCTTTTACTGGTTGTCTTGTTTATCTTTGAGCAGGAAACATGGTGTCCGAGTCTGAAGAAGAGGCTGAACTCGTCCGGAGAAACAAACTCCTCATGGAAGCTATGACCAATCAACTTAACCAGAGTATGGTGGCAACCATGACCGAGATGATGAGGACCAACCTCAATGACATCAGGAGAGAGCTTAGAGAAGACATCAGGAGAGCTACTAGTCACTTGCCAAACCAAGAGACTAGGAGAGAAGAGAGACCACAAGCAACTCGCCAAGCAACTCGCCAAGAACATGATGGTTATGAGGAGACTGATGAAGAGTATGAACACTTCAGCTCATCCTCAAGAAGACCTAGGCGTGTCCAAGAGAGAAGAATGAACCAGGGAGATGAACTTGCCGGTTTGAAGATCAAGATACCCCCATTCCATGGTAAAGCTGATCCGGATGCCTATCTTGAGTGGGAGAAGAAGATTGAGCTAGTCTTTCAGTGCAAGCAGTACACAAACCACAAGAAGATTCAGATTGCTGCCACTGAGTTCTATGACTATGCTTTGAGTTGGTGGGATCAGTACCTCACAACTCGTAGGAGGAATGGAGAGGAACCAGTAGAGACTTGGACAGAGATGAAGTCAATCATGCGCAAGAGGTTTGTTCCAAGCCATTACCTTAGAGACTTGCACCACCGGCTGAGGAAACTTACCCAAGGTTCAAGATCAGTGGAGGAGTATTACCAGGAGATGGAGTTACTCATGCTGAGGGCTAACATATCAGAAGATAGAGAAGCAACCATGTCAAGGTTCCTTTGTGGTCTAAACCGAGAGATACAAGACAATGTTGAGATGCAACATTATGTAGAGCTTGAAGAGATGCTACACAAGGCTATTCTTGTTGAGCAACAACTCAAGAGGAGGGGACACTCACGCAATCAGTATGGCTCTAATCGGTTACACAACACCAAGGAAGAGAAGTCACCTTATCCTAAGGAGTCTAAACCATTCCAGAAGGACAACAAGTCTTATCCAAGAGAAGAGACCAAACCAATCAGTGCTCTTGACAAGGGCAAAGGCAAGGTTGAAGCTTCTAGTTCCAGAGCTCGTGATGTCAAGTGTTTCAAGTGCCAAGGAAGAGGACATTATGCCAATGAGTGTACCAACAAGAGAGTCATGATCTTGCTGGTGAATGGAGCCTCAGAAGATGACAACACCGAATCTGACCAAGAAGACACTGAAGAAGAACAAGAAGAAGGACCAGTCCAGGGAAAGCTTTTAGTAGCAAGAAGGCTTCTAAGCTTGCAAAACAAGGCTGAGGAGCTAGAGCAACGTGAGAACCTCTTCTACACCCGGTGCTTGGTCCAAGGAAAAGTGTGCAGCCTCATTGTTGATGGAGGAAGTTGTGTCAATGCTGCGAGTGAAAGAATGGTTCAAAAGTTGGGATTGAAGGTTCAGAAACATCCTAAGCCTTACAAGTTACAATGGCTGAATGAAGATGGCACCATGAAGGTTTCAAGTCAAGTTCTTATTCCCTTAGCCATTGGGAGATATGAAGATGAAGTCTTGTGTGATGTGTTGCCTATGCAAGCTGGTCACATACTTCTTGGGCGACCTTGGCAATCTAATAGGCGTGTGATCCATGATGGGTTCACCAACAAGCATTCCTTTTTGTTCAAGGGCAAGAAGACTACTCTGGTTCCCTTGACACCCAAAGAAGTACAACAAGATCAGATTCAACTCCAAAAGAAGAAGGAGATTGATCTAAAACCGGCTGGAACTAAGCAGCCAAACTTCTATGCTAACATGGGTGATATCAAAAGGACTCTCAACTCTAAACAATCTGCTATCTTACTTGTGTTTAAAGAGGCTCTTTTGAACTTAACAGATTCTACACCGGTGTATCCGAGTGAAATGGTTTCTCTTTTGCAGGAGTTTCAAGATGTATTTCCAGAAGACAATCCCATTGGTTTACCACCTTTGAGAGGGATTGAGCACCAGATAGACTTTGTTCCAGGATCTACACTTCCAAACCGTCCAGCATACAGAAGCAATCCGGTGGAGACCAAGGAGTTGCAAAGACAAGTAGAGGAACTCATGGAGAAGGGCTATATCCGAGAGAGTTTGAGCCCATGTGCTGTACCAGTGCTCCTAGTGCCTAAGAAGGATGGTACATGGCGTATGTGTGTGGATTGTAGATCAATCAACAACATCACAGTGAAGTATCGCCACCCTATCCCTAGACTTGATGATATGCTTGATGAATTACATGGTTCTTGCATCTTTTCTAAGATAGATTTAAAAAGTGGTTATCATCAGATTAGGATGAAAGAAGGAGATGCATAGAAGACTGCCTTTAAAACTAAACATGGATTGTATGAGTGGTTAGTTATGCCATTTGGATTAACCAATGCACCTAGTACATTCATGAGGTTAATGAATCATGTTCTTAGATCATTCATAGGCATTTCTGTTGTAGTATACTTTGATGACATCTTAGTATATAGCAAGAACTTAGAAGAGCATCTAGATCATCTTAGGGCTGTCTTGAGTGTTTTGAGAAGTGAAAAGCTTTATGCCAACTTGAAGAAGTGCACCTTTTGCACAGATAACTTGGTTTTCCTAGGCTTTGTTGTGAGTGCAGATGGAGTTAAGGTTGATGAAGAAAAGATCAAAGCCATCAAAGACTGGCCGAGTCCAACTTCAGTAGGAGAAGTGAGGAGTTTCCATGGGCTTGTTGGCTTCTATAGGAGATTTGTGAAGGACTTTAGAACCATTGCAGCTCTCTTAACTGAAGTGATAAAGAAGGATGTTGGATTCAAGTGGGGAGAGGCACAAGAGAAGGCTTTCCAGAGCATAAAAGAGAAGCTTACTCAATCACCTCTTCTTATGCTTCCTGACTTTACTAAAACTTTTGAAATAGAATGTGATGCCTCAGGAATTGGAATTGGTGCTGTGTTGATGCAGGATAGGAAACCTATTGCCTACTTTTAGTGAGAAGATTGGAGGAGCCACTCTCAACTATGCAACCTATGACAAAGAGCTCCATGCCTTGGTGAGGGCATTACAAACGTGGCAACATTACTTGTGGCCCAAGGAGTTTGTCATACACACTGATCATGAGTCCCTAAAGTATCTAAAAGGGCAGATTAAGCTTAGCAAGAGACACGCAAGGTGGGTTGAATTCATTGAGACCTTCCCATACGTGATCAAATATAAACAAGATGAACCTGATTTGAGGAAAAATCCTTTTCAAGAGGGAGGGGATGATGTGATCATGGACCGGATCACTAAGGAGAACAAGGAGAGTCTAGATGAGCCACATGAAGCACATTGCATCAACAACTTGGTGATGATGCTCTAGCCATTCCTGAAGGTCCCATGACTCGTTCCAGAGTCAAGAAGCTTAAAGAGAATGTTGTTGGATTACTCACTTCACATCCACAACAAGAAAGTCTTGGACAAAGTCTGATCCGAGATGTCTTGATCACCATTCAAGCCATCTCTACATCAAGCTGAGTTAGTGTCTAGGCAAGACATGGGGTGCGTGCTCTTTTCCTTGTTTTTGGTTTTGTCCCACGAGGTTTTCCGGAGGAAGGTTTTTAACGAGGCCACAACTTGTCTTCACATCACTTAGGCCCTATCTCGGTCCAAGGCTAAAAGAAGTTACATTTTTATTTCATTTTAAGCTTATGTTAAACTTAGACTATAGTTTCCTTTCTTTCCTTTTCTTGCTTAATGTCGAAACCCTAGAGAGCATGTTCTCTGGTTTCTTATTTAAAGGGTTCTCTACACCCTCTTGTATTCATCCAGCTTTTTTAATAAACAAGTAACATTCTCCTTGATGGCTCTCTCTCTAGAAAGTGTGTCGAGTTCTGGTGTGTAGTATCCAGAGACCTAAGGGTATTTAGTTTGGTGTGTCATATCCAAGTTATTCATCTAGGAGTATCAAGAGATCATCCATCCCTCTTGTGTCACCATTCAATCCACACGCCTTGAAGAACTTGAGTCTCTGATTCGTTCTTGCAAGGATCTATCCATTCCCATCAACCAAAGAGCATCCTAGGGACGCATCAATAGGAGTTATGATGAAGAAGTTATCCCACTTTTAACCGAAGTGATTCCAGTTTGCCCTATTTGGAGAGTTGGCAATTTCTTCTTGATACTAATAAAACCAGAATGAATCACGATGTAAGAAGCTTGATTTGGATTCATAAATCAGTTTAGAATCACCCTGAATTTGAATCAAGATGATAGGAGTTATGATGAAGAAGTAATCCCACTTTTAACCGATGTGACTCCAGTTTACCCTGTTTGGAGATTTGGAAATTTCTTCTTGATTCTAATCAAACCAGAATGAATCAATATGTAAGAAGCTTTATTTGGACTCATAAATCAGTGGATAATCACCCTGAAGTTGAATCAATATCGTTGGAGTTATGATGAAGAAGTTCTCCCACTTTTAACCGAAGTGATTACAGTTTATCATGTTTGGAGATTTGACAATTTCTTCTTGATATAAATAAATCCAGAATGAATCACGATGTAAGAATCTTGATTTGGACTCATAAATAAGTGTAGAATCACCCTGAATTTGAATCAAGATCATAGGAATTATGATGAAGAAATTATCCCACTTTTAACTGAAGTGATTCCATTTTACCCTGTTTGGAGATTTGGCAATTTCTTCTTGGTTCTAATCAAACCAGAATGAATCAAGATGTAAGAATCTTTATTTGGACTCATAAATCAGTGGAAATCATCCTGAAGTTGAATCAATATCATAGGAGTTATGATGAAGATGTTATTCCACTTTTAACCGAAGTGATTCCAGTTTACCCTGTTTGCAGATTTCGCAATTTCTTCTTGATACAAATAAAATCAGAATGAATCACGATGTAAGAAGATTGATTTGGACTCATTAATAAGTGTAGAATCACCCTGAAGTTGAATCAAGATCATAGGAGTTATGATGAAGAAGCTATCCCACTTTTAACGGAAGTGATTCCAGTATACCCTGTTTGGAGATTTGGCAATTTCTTCATGATTCTAATCAAACCAGAATCAATAAAGATGTAAGAAGCTTGATTTGGAATCATAAATCAGTGTATAATCATCCTGAATTGAATCAATATCATAGGAGTTATGATGAAGATGTTATTCCACTTTTAACCGAAGTGACTCCAGTTTGTCCTGTTTGGAGATTTGGCAATTTATTCTTGATACTAATAAAACCAGAATGAATCAGGATGTAAGAATCTTGATTTGGACTCATTAATAAGTGTAGTATCACCCTGAAGTTGAATCAAGATCATAGGAGTTATGATGAAGAAGTTATCCCACTTTTAACCGAAGTGATTACAGTTTATCATGTTTGGAGATTTGACAATTTCTTCTTGATATAAATAAATCCAGAATGAATCACGATGTAAGAAGCTTGATTTGGACTCATTAGTTAGTGTAGAATCACCCTGAAACTGAATCAAGATCATAGGAGTTATGATGAAGAAGTTATCCCACTTTTAACCGAAGTGATTCCAGTATACCCTGTTTGGAAATTTGGCAATTTCTTCTTGATTCTAATCAAACCAGAACGAATGAAGACGTAAGAAGCTTAATTTGGACACATAAATCAGTGTAGAATCATCCTGAAGTTGAACCAATATCATTGGAGTTATGATGAAGAAGTTATCCCACTTTTAACTGAAGTGATTCCAGTTTGCCCTGTTTGGAGAGTTGGCAATTTCTTCTTCATACTAATAAAACCAGAATGAATCACGATGTAAGAAGCTTGATTTGTATTCATAAATTAGTTTAGAATCACCCTGAATTTGAATAAAGATCATAGGAGTTATGATGAAGAAGTAATCTCACTTTTAACCGAAGTGATTCCAGTTTGCCCTGTTTGGATATTAGCAATTTATTCTTGATACTAATAAAACCAGAATGAATCACGATGTAACAAGCTTGATTTGGACTCATTAATTTGTGTAGAATCACCCTGAAGTTGAATCAAGATCATAGGAGTTATGATGAAGAAGTTATCCCACTTTTAACCGAAGTGATTCCAGTTTACCCTTTTTGGAGATTTGACTATTTCTTCTTGATTCTAATCAAACCAGAATGAATCATGATATAAGAATCTTGATTTGGACACATAAATCAGTCTATAATCACCATGAAGTTGAATCAATATCATAGGAATTATGATGAAGAAATTATCCCACTTTTAACTGAAGTGATTTCAGTTTACCCTGTTTGGAGATTTGACAATTTCTTCTTGGTTCTAATCAAACCAGAATGAATCAAAATGTAAGAAGCTTTATTTGGACTCATAAATCAGTGGAAAATCATCCTGAAGTTGAATCAATATCATAGGAGTTATGATGAAGATGTTATTCCACTTTTAACCGAAGTGATTCGAGTTTATCCTGTTTGAAGATTTGACAATTTCTTCTTGATACAAATAAAACCAGAATCAATCACGATGTAAGAATCTTGATTTGGACTCATAAATCAGTTTAGAGTCACCCTGAATTTGAATCAAGATCATAGGAGTTATGATGAAGAAGTTATCCCACTTTTAACCGAAGTGATTCCAGTTTGCCCTATTTGGAGAGTTGGCAATTTCTTCTTGATACTAATAAAACCAGAATGAATCACGATGTAAGAAGCTTGATTTGGATTCATAAATCAGTTTAGAATCACCCTGAATTTGAATCAAGATGATAGGAGTTATGATGAAGAAGTAATCCCACTTTTAACCGATGTGACTCCAGTTTACCCTGTTTGGAGATTTGGAAATTTCTTCTTGATTCTAATCAAACCAGAATTAATCAATATGTAAGAAGCTTTATTTGGACTCATAAATCAGTGGATAATCACCCTGAAGTTGAATCAATATCGTTGGAGTTATGATGAAGAAGTTCTCCCACTTTTAACCGAAGTGATTACAGTTTATCATGTTTGGAGATTTGACAATTTCTTCTTGATATAAATAAATCCAGAATGAATCACGATGTAAGAATCTTGATTTGGACTCATAAATAAGTGTAGAATCACCCTGAATTTGAATCAAGATCATAGGAATTATGATGAAGAAATTATCCCACTTTTAACTGAAGTGATTCCATTTTACCCTGTTTGGAGATTTGGCAATTTCTTCTTGGTTCTAATCAAACCAGAATGAATCAAGATGTAAGAAGCTTTATTTGGACTCATAAATCAGTGGAAATCATCCTGAAGTTGAATCAATATCATAGGAGTTATGATGAAGATGTTATTCCACTTTTAACCGAAGTGATTCCAGTTTACCCTGTTTGCAGATTTCGCAATTTCTTCTTGATACAAATAAAATCAGAATGAATCACGATGTAAGAAGATTGATTTGGACTCATTAATAAGTGTAGAATCACCCTGAAGTTGAATCAAGATCATAGGAGTTATGATGAAGAAGTTATCCCACTTTTAACGGAAGTGATTCAAGTATACCCTGTTTGGAGATTTGGCAATTTCTTCATGATTCTAATCAAACCAGAATGAATAAAGATGTAAGAAGCTTGATTTGGAATCATAAATCAGTTTATAATCATCCTGAATTGAATCAATATCATAGGAGTTATGATGAAGATGTTATTCCACTTTTAACCGAAGTGACTCCAGTTTGTCCTGTTTGGAGATTTGGCAATTTATTCTTGATACTAATAAAACCAGAATGAATCAGGATGTAAGAATCTTGATTTGGACTCATTAATAAGTGTAGTATCACCCTGAAGTTGAATCAAGATCATAGGAGTTATGATGAAGAAGTTATCCCACTTTTAACCGAAGTGACTCCAGTTTACCCTGTTTGGAGATTTGGTAATTTCTTCTTGATTCTACTCAAACCAGAATGAATCAAGATGTAAGAAGCTTGATTTGGACTCATTAGTTAGTGTAGAATCACCCTGAAACTGAATCAAGATCATAGGAGTTATGATGAAGAAGTTATCCCACTTTTAACCGAAGTGATTCCAGTATACCCTGTTTGGAAATTTGGCAATTTCTTCTTGATTCTAATCAAACCAGAATGAATGAAGACGTAAGAAGCTTAATTTGGACACATAAATCAGTGTAGAATCATCCTGAAGTTGAACCAATATCATTGGAGTTATGATGAAGAAGTTATCCCACTTTTAACCGAAGTGATTCCAGTTTGCCCTGTTTGGAGAGTTGGCAATTTCTTCTTCATACTAATAAAACCAGAATGAATCACGATGTAAGAAGCTTGATTTGTATTCATAAATTAGTTTAGAATTACCCTGAATTTGAATCAAGATCATAGGAGTTATGATGAAGAAGTAATCTCACTTTTAACCGAAGTGATTCCAGTTTGCCCTGTTTGGATATTAGCAATTTATTCTTGATACTAATAAAACCAGAATGAATCACGATGTAACAAGCTTTATTTGGACTCATTAATTTGTGTAGAATCACCCTGAAGTTGAATCAAGATCATAGGAGTTATGATGAAGAAGTTATCCCACTTTTAACCGAAGTGATTCCAGTTTACCCTTTTTGGAGATTTGACTATTTCTTCTTGATTCTAATCAAACCAGAATGAATCACGATATAAGAATCTTGATTTGGACACATAAATCAGTCTATAATCACCATGAAGTTGAATCAATATCATAGGAATTATGATGAAGAAATTATCCCACTTTTAACTGAAGTGATTTCAGTTTACCCTGTTTGGAGATTTGACAATTTCTTCTTGGTTCTAATCAAACCAGAATGAATCAAAATGTAAGAAGCTTTATTTGGACTCATAAATCAGTGGAAAATCATCCTGAAGTTGAATCAATATCATAGGAGTTATGATGAAGATGTTATTCCACTTTTAACCGAAGTGATTTGAGTTTATCCTGTTTGAAGATTTGACAATTTCTTCTTGATACAAATAAAACCAGAATGAATCACGATGTAAGAATCTTGATTTGGACTCATAAATCAGTTTAGAGTCACCCTGAATTTGAATCAAGATCATAGGAGTTATGATGAAGAAGTTATCCCACTTTTATCCGAAGTGACTCTCGTTTACTCTGTTTGGAGATTTGGCAATTTCTTCTTGATTCTAATCAAAACAGAATGAATCAAGATGTAAGAAGCTTTATTTGGACTCATTAATAAGTGTAGAATCACCCTGAAGTTGAACCAAGATCATAGGAGTTATGATGAAGAAGTTATCCCACTTTTAACGGAAGTGATTCCAGTATACCCTGTTTGGAGATTTGGCAATTTCTTCTTGATTCTAATCAAACCAGAATGAATCAAGACTCAAGAAGCTTGATTTGGACACATAAATCAGTGTAGAATCATCCTGAAGTTGAACCAATATCATTGGAGTTATGATGAAGAAGTTATCCTACTTTTAACCGAAGTGATTCCAGTTTGCCCTGTTTGGAGAGTTGGCAATTTCTTCTTGATACTAATAAAACCAGAATGAATGACGATGTAAGAAGCTTGATTTGGATTCATAAATCAGTTTAGAATCACCCTGAATTTGAATCAAGATCATAGGAGTTATGATGAAGAAGTAATCCCACTTTTAACCAAAGTGACTCCAGTTTACCCTATTTGGAGATTTGACAATTTCTT
The DNA here is from genome assembly GCA_905132885.1 of Moricandia moricandioides. Lineage (NCBI taxonomy): Eukaryota > Viridiplantae > Streptophyta > Magnoliopsida > Brassicales > Brassicaceae > Moricandia > Moricandia moricandioides. The sequence continues at coordinate 22,201 of CAJHQQ010004042.1, forward strand.
CTTGATTCTAATCAAACCAGAATGAATCAAGATGTAAGAAGATTTATTTGGACTCATAAATCAGTGGATAATCACCCTGAAGTTGAATCAATATCATAGGAGTTATGATGAAGAAGTTCACCGACTTTTAACTGAAGTGATTCCAGTTTACCCTTTTTGGAGAATTGGCAATTTCTTCTTGATACTAATAAAACCAGAATGAATCACGATGTAAGAATCTTGATTTGGACTCATAAATCATTTTAGAATCACCCTGAAGTTGAATCAAGATCATAGGAGTTATGATGAAGAAGTTAACCCACTTTTATCCGAAGTGACTCCAGTTTACCCTATTTAGATATTTGGCAGTTTCTTCTTGATTCTAATCAAACCATAATGAATCAAGATGTAAAAAGCTTTATTTGGACTCATAAATCAGTGGATAATCACCCTGAAGTTGAATCAATATCATTGGAGTTATGATGAAGAAGTTATCCCACTTTTAACCAAAGTGATTCCAATTTTCCCTGTTTGGAGAGTTGGTAATTTCTTCTTGATACTAATAAAACCAGAATGAATCACGATGTAAGAAGCTTTATTTGGACTCATAAATCAGCGTAGAATCACCCTGAAGTTGAATCAAGATCATAGGAGTTATGATGAAGAAGTTATCCCACTTTTAACCGAAGTGATTCCAGTTTATCCTGTTTGGAGATTTGACAATTTCTTCTTGATACTAATCAAACCAGAATGAATCACGATGTAAGAATCTTGATTTGGACTCATAAATCAGTCTCATAAATCAGTGTAGAATCACCCTGAATTTGAATCAATATCATTGGAGTTATGATGAAGAAATTATCCCACTTTTAACCGAAGTGATTCCATTTTACCATGTTTGGAGATTTGGCAATTTCTTCTTGGTTCTAATCAAACCAGACTGAATCAAGATGTAAGAAGCTTTATTTGGACTCATAAATCAGTGGAAAATCATCCTGAAGTTGAATCAATTTCATAGGAGTTATGATGAAGATGTTATTCCACTTTTAACCGAAGTGACTCCAGTTTGTCCTGTTTGGAGATTTGGCAATTTATTCTTGATACTAATAAAACCAGAATGAATCACGATGAAAGAAGCTTTATTTGGACTCATAAATCAGTGGATAATCACCCTGAAGTTGAATCAATATCATTGGAGTTATGATGAAGAACTTATCCCACTTTTAACCAAAGTGATTCCAGTTTGCCCTGTTTGGAGGGTTTGCAATTTCTTCTTGATACTAATAAAACCTTATGTGATCATGGACTGGATCACTAAGGAGAACAAGGAGAGTCTAGATGAGCCACAAGAAGCCACATTGCACCAGCAGCCTGGTGATGATGCTCTAGCCATTCCTGAAGGTCCCATGACTCGTTCCAGAGTCAAGAAGCTTAAAGAGAATGTTGTTGGATTACTCACTTCACATCCACAACAAGAAAGTCTTGGAAAAAGTCTGATCCGAGATGTCTTGATCACCATTCAAGCCATCTCTACATCAAGCTGAGTTAGTGTCTAGGCAAGACATGGGGTGCGTGCTCTTTTCCTTGTTTTTGGTTTTGTCCCACGAGGTTTTCCGGAGGAAGGTTTTTAACGAGGCCACAACTTGTCTTCACATCACCTAAGTCCTATCTCGGTCCAAGACTATAGAAGTTTACATTTCATTTCATTTCATTTTAAAAACTTATGTTAAACTATATTTTCCTTTTTTGGTTATTGTCGAAACCCTAGAGAGCATGTTCTCTGGTTTCTTATTTAAATGGGTCTCTAAACCCTATTGTACTCATCCAGCTTTTTAATAAACAAGTATCTTTCTCCTTGATGGCTCTCTCTCTAGAAAGTGTGTCGAGTCTGGTGTGTAGTATCTAGAGACCTAAGGGTGTCTAATTTGGTGTGTCATATCCGAGTTATTCATCTAGGAGTATCAAGAGATCATCCATCCCTCTTGTGTCACCATTCAATCCACAAACCTTGAAGAACTTGAGTCCCTGATTCGTTCTTGCAAGGATCTATCCATTCCCATCAACCAAAGAGCATCCTAGGGACGCATCAAGTGGTATCAGAGCAACTTTGGTTGGGAAGTACTTGTTATCCTCTCTTGTTTCTTTTGTTGTTTCATCCGTGTCTCATCTATATCATCTTGAATAAGCAGTAGAACTCATCTAACTAAGGCTGCTCGAGTTTCATAATAGATTAGACAAGAATTTTAAACTTTCCTATTTGGTTTTTGCGGAAACCCTAGAGAGAGAGTAACCCTAGCCGCATGCATCACCTTTGTCGATCACTTTGTGCATCTGTTTAACTTGTTTATCACCTTGAACACGAGTAGATTAAGGTTGATAGGGTGCTAGAAAACCTTAGAAGAGATTAGGAAAAAGTTTAGAGGTTTTTCATTTTTGCTTAAACTCTTTCCTTTTTACTTAGCCGATTGTTCCTTTTTGCTTTTGTCTTGCAAAACAAGCTTGTTTTCTTTTCCTTTTTGCTTGTCTTGTTACCTAGAAATCTTTTACTGGTTGTCTTGTTTACCTTTGTGCAGGAAGCATGGTCTCCGAGTCTGAAGAAGAAGCTGAACTCGTCAGGAAGAACAAGCTTCTCATGGAGGCTATGTCGGCTCAACTCAATCAGAACATGGTGGCAACCATGACCGAGATGATGAGGACCAGCCTCAATGACATCCGGAGAGAGCTCAGAGAAGAAATTAGGAGGGCTACTAGTCAAGTGCCAAACCGAGAGACTAGGAGAGAAGAGAGACCTCAAGCAACTCGCCAAGAGCATGATGGTTATGAGGAGACTGATGAAGAATATGAACACCTCAGCTCATCCTCAAGAAGACCTAGGCGTGTCCAAGAGAGAAGGGTGAACCAGGGAGATGAACTTGCTGGTTTGAAGATCAAGATACCCCCATTCCATGGCAAAGCTGATCCGGATGCCTACCTTGAGTGGGAGAAGAAGATTGAGTTAGTCTTTCAGTGTAAGCAGTACACAAACCACAAGAAGATTCAGATTGCTGCCACTGAGTTCTATGACTATGCTTTAAGTTGGTGGGATCAGTACATCACAACTCGTAGGAGGAATGGAGAGGAACCAGTTGAGACTTGGACAGAGATGAAGTCTATCATGCGCAAGAGGTTTGTTCCAAGCCATTACCACAGAGACTTGCACCACCGGCTGAGGAAACTTACCCAAGGATCAAGATCAGTGGAGGAGTATTACCAGAAGATGGAGTTACTCATGCTAAGAGCTAGCATATCAGAAGATAGAGAAGCAACCATGTCAAGGTTCCTTTGTGGCTTAAACCGAGAGATACAAGACAATGTTGAGATGCAACATTATGTGGAGCTTGAAGAGATGCTACACAAGGCCATACTTGTTGAACAACAGCTCAAGAGGAGGGGACATTCGCGCAACCAATATGGCTCTAACCGGTTACACAACACCAAGGAAGAAAAGTCACCTTATCCTAAGGAGTCTAAACCGTTCCAGAAGGATAACAAGTCCTATCCAAGAGAAGAGACCAAACCAAGCAGTGCTCTTGACAAGGGCAAAGGCAAGGTTGAAGCTTCTAGTTCCAGAGCTCGTGATGTCAAGTGTTTCAAGTGCCAAGGAAGAGGACATTATGCCAATGAATGTACCAACAAGAGAGTCATGATCTTGCTGGAAGATGGAGAGTATGCCTCAGCAGATGACAACACCGAGTCTGACCAAGAAGACACTGAAGAAGAACATGAAGAAGGACCAGTCCAGGGGAAGCTTTTAGTAGCAAGAAGGCTTCTAAGCTTGCAAAACAAGGCTGAGGAGCTAGAGCAACGTGAGAACCTCTTCTACACCCGGTGCTTGGTCCAAGGAAAAGTGTGCAGCCTCATTGTTGATGGAGGAAGTTGTGTCAATGCTGCGAGTGAAAGAATGGTTCAAAAGTTGGGATTGAAGGTTCAGAAACATCCTAAGCCTTACAAGTTACAATGGCTGAATGAAGATGGCACCATGAAGGTTTCAAGTCAAGTTCTTATTCCCTTAGCCATTGGGAGATATGAAGATGAAGTCTTGTGTGATGTGTTGCCTATGCAAGCTGGTCACATACTTCTTGGGCGACCTTGGCAATCTAATAGGCGTGTGATCCATGATGGGTTCACCAACAAGCATTCCTTTTTGTTCAAGGGCAAGAAGACTACTCTGGTTCCCTTGACACCCAAAGAAGTACAACAAGATCAGATTCAACTCCAAAAGAAGAAGGAGATTGATCTAAAACCGGCTGGAACTAAGCAGCCAAACTTCTATGCTAACATGGGTGATATCAAAAGGACTCTCAACTCTAAACAATCTGCTATCTTACTTGTGTTTAAAGAGGCTCTTTTGAACTTAACAGATTCTACACCGGTGTATCCGAGTGAAATGGTTTCTCTTTTGCAGGAGTTTCAAGATGTATTTCCAGAAGACAATCCCATTGGCTTACCACCTTTGAGAGGGATTGAGCACCAGATAGACTTTGTTCCAGGATCTACACTTCCAAACCGTCCAGCATACAGAAGCAATCCGGTGGAGACCAAGGAGTTGCAAAGACAAGTAGAGGAACTCATGGAGAAGGGCTATATCCGAGAGAGTTTGAGCCCATGTGCTGTACCAGTGCTCCTAGTGCCTAAGAAAGATGGTACATGTGTAAGAAAATGAAGAACAGAGTGAAGAACAGAGTGAAGAACAAGAGAGAGATCCGGGAGAGAAAGAGAGAGAGATACTCGACAAGAGAGAGAGAGTAAAGAAGGATCTCATTTCCTTGCTTGATTTAGTCTGGGTACATACATTATTTAAAGACAAACTTGGACAGACAGAAAAGAATAAAATAGTGTGGTCTGGCTTGTGAAAGTGACCCCTCCTAAACGGCTCCCAAGCTTAACCCACACATGTGATCTTTAGTCTATTTTATTCCCACTTGCCTCAGCTCCTCTCCAACGGATACCTCCCCTCTTTTGAACTTCAAATATGCTTCTGAATGAGTAGCTGGTCGAGTCTACATGTTTCCTTTCCTTCCAAGTCACTCTAGGTTTAGGTTTAGTTGCTTGGAAGTCAAGGCTGTACGGACTGCCTTGTGTGTCACGCATGAATGGACTAACCCTATTTTCCATTAGTCTTTTTATTCCTCAGATCAATACTCCCCCTCAAGTTTGAGCCAAAAGATTTGGTCAAGCTTGGAAACCATGAACACATCCCTCATTAAAACCTTAATGTGAAAAACCCCATGGGATAAAACCACATTAAGGAAAAAGAGTAGATGTTTCATGGCTGAGGGGATCATGATCTGGTTAGGTCCATGAGTCCCAATCTTGGATGAATAGACTCACAGACCTTAGTACTTGCTCCCTTGGTGAAGATGTCAGCTAGCTGGTCTTCACTTCTTGTGTAGCAAGGTAGAATGATTTGTTGCTCCACGGCTTGCCTCACTTTGTGACAGTCTACCTCAATGTGTTTGGTTCTTTCATGGAATACTGAGTTTGATGCAATATGAATGGCCGCCTGGTTGTCACAATGCATGGTGATGGGAGATGTGGTCTCAATACCCAAGTCTAGTAGTAGGTTTTTGATCCACATGAGCTCACTTGTCAGCTGCCTCATTGCTCTATATTCTGCCTCAGCACTTGAGCATGACACCACCTTTTGCTTCTTGCTCTTCCAAGTGACTAGATTACCTCCAATAAAGGTGCAATAGCCTGTTGTAGACCTTCTGTCTATTCTATCACCAGCCCAATCTGCATCACAATATCCCACAATCTCTGTGCTCTTATTGCATCCCATCCATACACCTTGACCAGGAGCTTCCCTTAGGTATCTCAAGATCCTTTCCATCATGTTCCAATGATGAACTTTAGGCGTTTGCATATGCTGGCTGACTTGGTTCACAGCAAAGCAGATGTCTGGTCTTGTGATGGTGAGATATATCAGCTTCCCAACCATTCTTCTATAGAGTTTGAAGTCTCCAAATGACTCATCTTCAAACTCCCCCTCACGCAAGACTTTGTACCCTTCTTCCAATGGTGTTTTGGCTACTCTTCCTCCAAGCTTTCCTGCCTCATTTAAAAGATCAAGTGTGTACTTTCTTTGGGATAAGAAGAGCCCCTCTTTAGATCGGCATATTTCTATCCCTAGAAAGTACTTTAGCTCACCCAAATCTTTAATATCAAAAGTAGACTTAAGGAAAGTTTTGGTTGAGATGATACCTTCCTTATTACTTCCTGTGATGATGATATCATCTACATAGATTAGAATCACCACAATTCCTTGCTTGCTTCTGAGGGTAAAGAGTGTATGATCAGCTTCTGATTTTACAAACCCTCTTCCATTAAGGGTTGTACTCAATTTGTGATACCAGGCTCTTGGAGACTGTTTCAATCCATAGATAGCCTTCTTCAATCTCAAGACATTACCAGGCTTGACAAACTCTTCCATACCAGGGGGTGGTCTCATGTAGACCTCATCCTCAAGTTCTCCTTGAAGAAAAGCATTCTTGACATCCATTTGCCACAAGTCCCACTCTAAGTTAACTGCCAAGGAGAGTAGAATCCTTATAGTGTGAAGCTTAGCTACTGGTGCAAATGTATCCAGATAGTCTTCTCCATAGACTTGAGTATATCCTCTTGCAACCAGCCTTGTCTTCTTTCTTTCTGGCTTTCCATTAGCTAGGTACTTGATGGTGAAGAGCAGGCGACTTGTTACTGCTTTCTTGCCTTTAGGAAGCTCAGTTTCATACCAAGTGTCATTCTTGATCATGGCACCAATCTCATCTTCCACTGAATCTCTCCACTCATCCAGTTTCATTGCCTCTTCATAGGTCTTTGGAATGTATTCATGATCCAGGTTACTGATGAAGACCACATGTTCTTGTGGATAACTGGCCAAGGAACAGGTTGCTTGTGTAGGGTGAGCTACTGCATTGCTATTGAAGTATACCCTAGTGTTGATCCAATTGGATGGATCTTTTCTCACTCTAGTGCTTCTTCTCAATGGTTGAATGTGATGCTCCTCTACCACTGCATCTTCCTGTCTTTGTTCTTCACCACATTGATCTTCACTAGGCTGTTCAGACTCAGCTCCATCTTGATCATGTGTTGTATCTGAATCATCTTGTTGTGGTTCAGGTTCATTGCCCCCCTCATGATCAGGATGGAATGTCTCCTCAGCATCTTCTTCAGCCACTGGAGATGTAGAAGGAGGTGCTGGTGTAGTATCCTCTTCAACCCTGGGTTGAGGTTGGCTGATGCCCAAGCTTTCCATTATGATTCTGAGATTGGTTGCCCTATCTGAAGGTCCATGTGAGAGATCCCTAAGGTCTTCCCAACTCTTCTCAGCATAGTAACCTTGAGACTCCACAAACTTTACATCTCTTGACACCATAACTCTTCTTAGCTCTGGTGAGTAACACTTGTACCCTTTCTGCGTGTGAGAGTAACCTATGAACATAGCCTTAACACTCTTGGGATCCAGCTTGTTTCTCTGTTCACCTGGTGTCAAGACAAAGCACACACACCCAAACACACGCAAGTGATCAATTGGAGGTTTAACCTTGTTTAATACCTGAAAGGGAGATGCATCTTGGAGGACTTTTGTTGGGATTCTGTTGATCAAGTAGCATGAGGCAACTACAGCATCTCCCCAAAACCTCTTTGGGACATTGGTATGGAACATCATGCTTCTTGCAACCTCCATAAGATGGCGATTCTTCCTTTCAGCCACTCCATTTTGTTGTGGTGTATATGGGCAACTTGTTTGGTGTATGATCCCATGTTTTGCTAAGTGGTGTTTGAAGGCATGGCTAGTGTATTCTCCCCCATTATCAGACCTAAAAATTTTGATCTTAGAGTTGAAATGGTTAGTTACATAGTTTTGGAAGTTTATAAAAGCTTCTAAAACTCTATCTTTACTTTGAATCAAGGTGAGCCAAGTATACTTTGATTTCTCATCTATGAATGTAACAAAATATTTATGGTTTTCTCTAGATGCACAAGGTGCTGTCCAAACATCCGAGTGAACTAGATCAAAACACTTCTCATAGATAGTCATAGATTTAGGAAACACAGATTTGCAATGCTTTCCAAGAATACATGCCTCACAAGTTTCATTTTTAAAAGATAGATTAGGTAACATTAAGCCTAAAGCACGAGAATGAGGATGACCTAATCTAGCATGCCATAACACTTCATTAGCTAAAACAGACGCAGAATTAAAAGCACAAGATAAATTTGGTCTAAGCTTGGGATCTTCAAGTAAATAAAGCTCTCCCTTGCTCACACCTTTCCCCAGCAACTTACTGGTCTTAATATCCTGAAAACAAACCTCATTAGGACTAAAAATAACATTGCAATTAAGATCATTTGTTGCTCTTTTAACCGATAATAAGTTAGAGGTGAAAGTAGGCATGTAAAAGGCTTGAGACTCCTTATCAAACAGTTTCAGGTTTCCTACTCCCTCAATGGGTATTCTATCACCATTTGCAATCACTACACTACCTAGGGCAGGTTTAACATCACTAATCAGTCTAGCATCCCTAATCATATGATGAGAAGCTCCTGAATCAATGATCAAAGGCCTAGTAGTGTGAGAAGCATTGTGAATAGAATTTAAAGCATTGACACTACTGATGTTACCAGAGTTTGCATTGAGAGCCTTTATAAGTGCTTCAATGTCTGACTTGCGTATGAAAGCATCCTCTTGGGGAGCTGGAGTAGTGGTTTGAGATGATCCACCAGCATGAGTGGTTGACATCATTGCCCTTCCATCTTCTCCCATGCGCATAGAGATGGCATTGTTTGGTTGCACTTCTTGAACTCTTGCTTCATGTGCTCTGCCTTGGTTGAACTTGTTTGTTGAGGTTGGCCTGAGGTGAGGGTGAAGTATCCAGCAGTTGCTTTTGGAGTGACCTTGCTTCTTGCAATGCTCACAAGTCACACGCCTCTCTCCTCCAGGCTTGTAAGCTGCTTTGTTTGCTACTGGTGCTTCCACTTTCTCAACCTTGTTAGCCATAGATAGTTCTCCTTTCCCACCAAACAAACCATCTGAGCCTAGCTCCTTCTGAAGTTGAGCACACACATCATCATAGCTTGGAAGCTCCTTAGCTCTCAATATGTGTTTGAGCACATCGTTAAAGCTTGGATTGAGTGTAAGGAGTAGTCCAAAGACTTTGTCTTGCTCACGCCTCTCTTCAAGGATGCTAGGGTCAGTAGTGTTTGGCCTTAACATCTCAAGTTCAGACCACAACTGACTGTACTTCCCAAGGTGCTTGGTGAAGTCCATCTCTTCTTGCTGCAAGTTGTTGATAGCTCTCTTTACTTCAAAGATTCTGGTAAGGTTTGAAGTGTTACCATAGACTTTTTGTAAGGTATCCCACAGTTGCTTTGCAGTCTCACAGTGAGAATATGCCTCCATAATAGGTGTATCCAGGGAGCTTTGCAAGACAGATAGCACCATGAGGTCTTCCTGACCCCATTTGCCTTCATCTATCACTACAACCTCCTTGCCATCTTCTCCTTGGGTGATTCGTCTTGGTGCTTCACTTGAAGTGATATGCTCCCATAGACCTCTTCCTCCAAGGGCTGTTTTAGCCAATCTTGACCATATAAGGTAGTTAACACCTTTCAGAGTAACCGGAATGAGCAAGGGCCTATGCTGCTCCATTCTTTACTTGCTATTGTCCAGCGGATAAAAGAGTGCGCCAAAAGGGAAATTTGAATTTTGAAGACTGGACAAGAGAGAAACCAAGGAGAATCAAGGTATACTCTCTGGAGTTGAAGTGAGAAGGACAGAAAAGAGAGAGCACTTCCAAGGGTTTCAAGAAAACTCGTCAAGAACAAGTCCTATTACCCACTGGATAAAAGAAAATGCGAGAAGAACTAGGGAAAGTAAACCGAACAAAGGAAAGAGTAAGCTTAGAAAGGTAGATTTGCGGAAGGAAATGGTGTTTTAGGAGCTTTATGGCTCTGATACCATGTAAGAAAATGAAGAACAGAGTGAAGAACAGAGTGAAGAACAAGAGAGAGATCCGGGAGAGAAAGAGAGAGAGATACTCGACAAGAGAGAGAGAGTAAAGAAGGATCTAATTTCCTTGCTTGATTTAGTCTGGGTACATACATTATTTAAAGACAAACTTGGACAGACAGAAAAGAATAAAATAGTGTGGTCTGGCTTGTGAAAGTGACCCCTCCTAAACGGCTCCCAAGCTTAACCCACACATGTGATCTTTAGTCTATTTTATTCCCACTTGCCTCAGCTCCTCTCCAACGGATACCTCCCCTCTTTTGAACTTCAAATATGCTTCTGAATGAGTAGCTGGTCGAGTCTACATGTTTCCTTTCCTTCCAAGTCACTCTAGGTTTAGGTTTAGTTGCTTGGAAGTCAAGGTTGTACGGACTGCCTTGTGTGTCACGCATGAATGGACTAACCCTATTTTCCATTAGTCTTTTTATTCCTCAGATCAATAACATGAAGTATGTGTGTTGATTGTAGATCAATCAACAACATCACAGTGAAGTATCGCCACCCTATCCCTAGACTTGATGATATGCTTGATGAGTTACATGGTTCTTGCATCTTTTCTAAGATAGATTTAAAAAGTGGTTATCATCAGATTAGGATGAAAGAAGGAGATGAATGGAAAACTGCATTCAAAACTAAACATGGATTGTATGAGTGGTTAGTTATGCCATTTGGATTAACCAATGCACCTAGTACATTCATGAGATTAATGAATCATGTTCTTAGATCATTCATAGGCATTTCTGTTGTAGTATACTTTGATGACATCTTAGTATATAGTAAGAACCTAGAAGAACATCTAGATCATCTTAGGGCTGTCTTGAATGTTTTAAGGAGTGAAAAGCTTTATGCCAACTTGAAGAAGTGCACCTTTTGCACAGATAACTTGGTTTTCCTAGGCTTTGTTGTAAGTGCAGATGGAGTTAAGGTCGATGAGGAGAAGATCAAAGCCATCAAGGACTGGCCGAGTCCAACCACAGTAGGAGAAGTGAGGAGTTTCCATGGGCTTGCTGGGTTCTATAGGCGATTTGTGAGGGACTTTAGCACCATTGCAGCTCCCTTAACTGAAGTGATAAAGAAGGATGTTGTATTCAAGTGGGGAGAAGCACAAGAGAAGGCTTTCCAGAGCCTAAAAGAGAAGCTTACTCAATCACCTCTTCTTATGCTTCCTGATTTTACTAAAACGTTTGAAATAGAATGTGATGCCTCATGAATTGGAATTGGTGCTGTGTTGATGCAGGATAGGAAACCCATTGCATACTTCAGTGAGAAGCTTGGAGGAACCACTCTCAACTATGCAACCTATGACAAGGAACTATATGCCTAGGTGAGGGCATTACAAACGTGGCAACACTACTTGTGGCCCAAGGAGTTTGTCATACACACTGATCATGAGTCCCTAAAGTATCTAAAAGGGCAGAGTAAGCTTAGCAAGACACACGCAAGGTGGGTTGAATTCATTGAGACCTTCCCATACGTGATCAAGTATAAACAAGGTAA